>JAIUZE010003029.1:0-44036 GCA_022085475.1 Heliosperma pusillum | reverse complement strand
TATATATATATATATATATATATATATATAATTTACAAAACTTGAAATTACATTAAAAAAATAAACGAAAAAAAACTAAAATTTGAAATTACATTCCAAAAAAAATATACAAAAACTACAAATTATTACGATTCCCAAAAAAATAAAATAAGGCATACTTGCATGAATAGTAACCCCTAAAAAAATGTCTCATAAAATAAAAATCAAACAAAAAAAATAGCAAAGATAGAATCCCCATCTATTTCTTAAAAAAAAAGTACTAGGTTAGTTTTTAGAAAACAACAACTGAAGAAAATACCAAGTTTAACATGAAAAAATTTTACCTTTAAATTTTGTATAAATTATACCATATGTAAACAATTTAAAAAAGTCACATTAATTGATAAAAAAATTTAAAACAATAGGAATTAATATCGCTACTCGAGAAAAGTGCAGACGATTTAGCTCTGAACCGAATAAGAAGACTTCAAAATAATAGAAGATTGAAAGTAGTAGAAAAAAATGATGAGCTAAGTTATCAAAAAATCATAAAAAAAAATAGGAGAAGGAAAACGATTTTATCAAAACTTCCATTATTAAATAGATTCACAGATGAACAAAAAAGTGACGGAGAAGGACGGAGAGTCAGGGACGATACATAGGGTGGTTTTGGGTTTGGGCTTCGGGTGATTATGTGAGTATATGGTGTGCTAATGTCAGGGGTAAGACTCATTATGTGAGTAGTAGTATTTGCTCAATTGTAAATTGGGCTAATTAGATTTATTGAAAATGAACATATACGTTTTAAATTTAAGGCGGTTTAAATACAAAATAAAACACAAAATAATAATGTGTAAGTACCATCAAACTATATTTGTCTTATCTTTGCATATGTTGTACTAATTGACATGTTTTAATTTTAAAACAAATATGTTCGTTCTAAGATAAACTCACTGAGTTAGGTATAGTTATAGCGGGTTTTTTTTTATCACGGTTGAGATATAATTGTGTTATATATTCATCGCGTCCATATTAAGTTTAAAATATTTCTCTCTACTATCTTTCTACTGGTCTAAGCGTAATAATAAAATAATGATATATTCATTAAATAATTACATCTTTAGATGAGTTTTTAAATTACCGGGATTTCGAAAGTATACCCGTGCATTTTTTGCACGGGGGTAAAACTAGTTAAACTATAATTCACAAATTAGGCAATGAAAAATATTATATCAATATTCATAATTTTCATTGCTCTACAAATGAATACCATATTTGATATATTTTGGTATTTATTTATTTTCTTTAACAATTATATTATTTATATTAATCGTAAATGCATTTATAAATATGATCAAAAATATGATTATGATGTAACTATGTAAGGATATTATAAAAATATATAATGTTAAAAAAATCAGAAATTAGATCTAAGTAAGATTTGATGGAATAACAAAAATGGAAACAAGGTCGTGTAAGCAGGTTAAGATGTATATATATTAATATTTTAATGGAGGAATTTGGTTTAAGTAGGCACATAAACGACTAATAAAGATGGTCTAAGTGATGAATTTATGAAAGGATACCCAATTAATAAACACAACTCCATTGAATACTCGTCTTTGACTAGAAGTCCACAACTAGAGATGATTTCGACACATCTAATAGTGACGTAAATCGGAAACTGTAATTGACTTCAATCCTAAATCTTTGTGCACCTTGATTCTCTTGAAATTTGACGAGATCAACAACTTGACATAAATTGACTTAGTTTTAGCTTCCCTATGATTGGAGATGCTTCCTGTTAATCTACCTTCGATCTCCCTATTTTGAAAACACGTCCAACATAACATCAAAAACACAAATTCCCGCGGTAGACGGACATTATCCGTCATAACATACTATCTGTCCGGAGTCTGCCAAGAACATTCTTGCTATCCCAATTAGTAGGTCAAGAAATGCTGATGCCACGTATTGGAAACTCTGTTCTCATGGACGATACACGGTGAAGAGTGGCTATTTTCAGATATGGAAGGAAATTTGGCATAAATCTGCATCTCCTAAAGATTCTTCAAGAATTTCTGACAGCATTCAAAATTTTGCTAGGAAATCCTTATGGACTCTGCCGGGACCTAAATCATGGATTATCCTATTATGGAGAATTCTTACTGACTCCCTCTCTGTGGGAGAAGAATTTGAGAGACGACGTATTGACATTCACAAGTTCTGCTGTTTTTGTGAAATTCCTATTATTGAATCGACTAATCATCTTTTCAGGGATTGTCAATTTGCTAGAAGAATGTGGATGGGTAGCAAGCTTGGAATTCGCTCAGATTTGGATTCTCATGTGGATATAAGGATGTGGATAATTAACTGGGTTTCCTATTTAAAAAAGGGACGGGACCCAGAGTGCAGATTAAAATCCTTTTTAGCCTCTATATGGACTATTTGGTTTGCACGTAATTGCTATATTTTTAAAGGCGAAAATTTGTCTGGAAGTGTAATGCTTATCTACAAAGGTATCCTGACCAATAATGCTCTTGCTAGTGTATCCATTGAAAATTCGAGAAAGGCCAAGAATCGTTCTTTAACTTATGAGTTGGACGTGAATCTTAAAAAAGTTAAGAGAAGGAAGATTTTTAATTTAATTGGTCAACCTACCGCCTGTTGTCAGGATATTCTTTCTGTAGATGCTTCTTGGAAGGACAACTTGGCTGCTGGGATGAGTTTCTTCTTACAGAGATCTGATGGGTATGATACGTCTGTTATCAGAGGAAACTTCTTGTCCCAATCTTCTACCCAAGCTGAGGCTCTAGCCATTCTGGAAGGGCTAAGATGGGCGTACTCTAAAGGAGTTATGCATTTAATTATTCAATCGGACTGTCTCCTGGTTGTTTCGCAAGTTCTTAAGTTCGTGGAGCCGGAAGCTAGGAACAAGGCTATTTTTGAAGACATTGATGTTATTTGTACTTCTTTTCATTGTCTTAGCATTAGATTTATCCCAAGAACTCAAAATCGAATAGCCGACGCTTTAGCAGCAAGAGCTATTCGTTTATAAGTTCGATCTATTTACTTCTGTCAAAAAAAAAAAAAAAAAAAACATACTATCTGTCATAATCTAAAAACGGATAATGTCTTTTTTACAATATGTAAGTGGGAAGGGTAAGCAAATGGCAAATAGGTCCCCCACTAACTTTTAACGAATAATGTCCGTTTTTAGTAAGATGAGCAATATACAAAAGGAAAAAAAAAACATGCAGCTTGATCTACCATCTACGTATACTTTTCTAGTCTTCATGAACTTTTTCAATTCATTTTCATTCAAGTTAAACTACTTTAGAACTGAGGAGTAACTATCATTGAAACTTCCAAACATCCAATTATATAACACAACGTATGTATTAATGTATAATTAAACAAGAAACAAAAAGCTAATGCCAAAAAGTGACTCGAGTGAATGGTTGTTTTAGTTGGACCAACGTCAATCGCATTACGTAAAAGCAAAGAGTATCTTAATCTTAAGTTGAATCAATTATACTTCACAAATTCTTATTTAAGACGGAGGTATCCGTCTTAAGCTTAAGACGGATACCATATTCTCTCACAAAATACCCATCAAGGGTGAGTGGAGAAGCACATGGGGGTGTTTACCTTGTCTCCTCTACCCATTTCCTCTCACAAAATATCCGTCGTAAGATCCGACCCGTCTTAAGCAAGACCTACTGATTATACTTTACCAACCTTAATTTTAAAATTGTTGACCTTATCTTACCAGAATATTGTAGAAAACTATTGGACCACAAATGAATAATCATTAGTATTAATCTTATTAATTTATGTTTATTATAACTACTTCTGATATGAAGTATCTCATTGTCCATTTTCTAATAGTGTTGAAATCTTATGAGAACACTCTTTTCCATGAGACTAGTAAGAAGCTCAAGTTCCGAATTTTTGTACCAAAGATGAAACAATATTATACAAGGGTTCATAACCTTTGTACCAAAAGTATAACTTATAAGAGGGATTTGATAAGACAATTTCAATTGAGTAATGTCCCAAACATAAATATGCACGAATGGTTATAAAAATCCGACATAACCGAACTGGCTTAAACTCTTCCAAACAGAATAAATTCATTAATCTATCAGTGATATTTGTGAAGGGTTTTGTATACCCTTTGACCCCTGATCAATTGCAAGTATTAAACAAATTAACAAAGTAAATAAGATGAATCAAATACCTCTTAACGCAGCGGAATAATAGCGATAATAAGAAGTATATATATTTGATGTGGAAATCCAATAACCCATACGAATAATTAGCACCCCATATGTAATGCCTCTACCAGTATCCACACAGGTATTATACCACGTCTTGTATGCTAGTACTAGAAAGGAAGAAATACAACCTTGCTAAAACTCATTTTCTCTCCTGTATTTCTCTCACTATATGTTTGTGATACACGGATTGGTGATCCTTGCTGAACTGTGGTAGACGGGGAACCACGGAAGGGTGCACTTGGATGGACAAGCGTAGAAATACGCATTTGTGAAGTCGCCACCAATTTTTATGGAAAATTGGAACCGTTCAAATACGTTATGCCATGTCAAGACACACAATAATGACATGAATACTAAGAACTCATTACCCTTAACATTCTATGTCTAGAATGACTCTCGTGGATGCCAATGAACACGGATGTTCACACAGATCTGAAGTAAGGGGTGAGGGTACGTATTAGGAAGTTCTTTAATCGAACACATAATCCTGCCCGCCTCGATAGCGGCCTCTACTAATGATTAGGAAAATCGTTCGTACATGATATGTTATCGATTATATGCATGCAATGCAACATCCAACGTTTTAATCCCAACATGTGAATTAGACTATGTCGGTGAACATGTAATTAGCACTCAATTATGTCAAAATTGGGAATTAGGATAAATTACACATGAAAGGCAACAAAATCATACAATTAAAATGACTAAATGAGATTACAACGGATTACGGGATCCACGTAAGAAATATACACAAAACAGAGATTTGAAGAAAAGGAAAAGGTTTATAAAACTAAAAGACATATTAGAAGCGATCATACGACTAATAGTTAATTAATTACGTAATTAAAGCTACGTCAAGGCGAAAACAGAAGTTCGCGGACAGAATTCATCCGAGAACATGCGCAACAACAGCCGCGTCCTCTAGAAGAGGCGCATGACTTGTTGCGTCTGTTCTTGAGTTGAATTATGACTGTGAAGTCAGAATCGCAAGTAGTTAATGTTGTTATGTATATTTACGATGGATTATTGACCTATGACTCAAGTAGAAGTGGTTTAACATATTAATTATTATACAATTTATATCAACAATGAATCCAGAGATTTGATATGAAAGAATCGAACCTCTAAGACCCAAATTTGATTCAAAGACGAAAAGCCGCTAATATTGAATTATTATGGATCTAAGCCGAAAACAAAACGTTTATAAAAGATTATATACGATTTATGCACGAAGAAAAGAGAAAATAAGAAAAGGAAAATAAAGACGTAGAAACCAGATGAAGAAGAAGACCATGAGCAGGCAGCCACGCGCAGCAGGTGCTGCGACTCTTCGAAGAGGCGCAGATGCTTCTGCGCTGCTTCTCGACGTCTGATGACTACCAAAAAGATTTTGTAAAAGAGGTTTTGATTTTATTTCTGACGTGAATCTTACATTAATTGAACGAATAAAATAAATACAATAAAATATGGGATTTCGCACCCTCATACTTACATGTTGACGAAACGAGCGAGATATACTAAGTTACGTTTTAACGATAGCTCGACTTGAATGTATGCAGAAAGTGCCCTCGTTAAAGGACTAAAATTGATTAAGTTGAATTAATTGATTGATGGAGTAGTGGTCCCATGGGTCGGTCAATGTAAACGTGACGGGTACCCAGAAGGCTCTGAGCTTACGTGGTCGATTGATCAAGCACGTAGATGTCGAAAAAATTAGAGCAAGGTCTAGGATGCAAAGAGAGAAGAGAAGGGCGGAACACTCGCGTGCCTTAAAAGTGGGAACAAAGCTCTCTTTTTATAGCAGAAAATACGAAGAGTTCAAGAACAACTCAAACGTATCTGAAAACGGAGAAAACAAGCTCGGGAAGAGGCGCAGCAGGAATTGCGATCCTTCAAAGAGGCGCAACATCTGTTGCGTCATTTCCCCATAGGTTTTCTTCTGCGGAAGGAAGATTCCCACATTTCTATTACGGAATTGTGGTTGATCTATACTTCCCTTAGAAAAAGATACGAGATAATATTTATCAAAAAGATAGAATTTGAAAATATTAATAAAATACCCAAAATATTTCTGCGCGTTCCGACTCAAAATTTTAAAACGGTTTCTAGAAAATGAAGCGGTTTGACCCGGACTCCAAATAAACTATAATGACTGTCAAAACGACCGGACCGGCGCGTAGATGACGACCAAGGGGTGTTTTAGCTATCACTTGACGATAAACTTACGAATTGTCATAAATTATTCCGCGTACCAAACATGCGTCCCAATCATCAATAAGTGGTTGGCGGAAGGTGTAGAAATGAGGTATCTACAATGTTAAACTTTATGAATAAGATGGATAGGTTTGTCACACAAACCTTTCTTATATAGATGAGCGAAACTTAGGTTAGTTTCCTAAAACCTTACCTAGAAGCGCAGTAAGGCCTAATCAATATTAGATCCCTATTAGTATAATTATCAATTTGGACTTATAATTATACTAATACCGTACCTTTTGTGTGTGATCCAATAGGCTCACTTAAGACTATCATACACATAAACTATTTAAGTGTCAAATCGACATTATATTGGCCTCTAGCAAGGCATATCGACTACATAGAATCAAGCGGGTTGATTCGTATAGCACAATGGACACAACTCTTTCAATTTGTTGTACATGCTAACAGAAATTTAACAATGCTAACTTATTGATTATGCAAGGAGTGTGACACCCTCGATATTGTAATAAAGTAAACACATAGATTTGCAGCGGAAATAATACGAGATTTTAAAAACTTTAGAAGCAAAACCGCGAATGTCATTATATTAGAAAACCAGAACTTAGTTTAATAATCATTTATACAAATTGTAACTTAAATAAATACAAGAGATCTCGATCCCTTGGTAAATACACAAATAAGATAATATAAACTAAGATATACTACAATGATAAGGGTGAATTGATGTAAGTACAACGCTCGCTAGCTCACTCGTCAAAACCCCATGCAAACACCAACCTGCAACCTATTCATTCATGAAACATGAATACTACAGTCAGTGGGGAGTAACTCGGGGTTATCCTAGCCATATCACATGAAAAGAAACATGATTAAGGTATATAAGCATACATCATCATACATATATAAGTGTCATTCCAATTCTAATGATAACATCTCATATTAGCGTCATAAGCATGTGAGAATCAATATAACATATTCATCATATTATTAAGATTGGGGAAGACTCTTCATGACAACTATATCGCTACTAACGGCTTGCATCTCACCACTAGCAACCATATAATCGAAAAGGTTGGAGACGTGACACACAAGATAATAAGGCATCCAACCATCCAATATACATTCAACAACCATCATGTGAATCAAATATACTCTCACTATAAATGGGACGCACTAGCATATGTACTTTACAAGAGAGGTTGTTGAATGCAAGTCCACGGGATAAAAGTTTTGCCGAACCATATACGATAAACCTTTCGCATACTCATGACCAAGACGAACAAGTCCACATGATAAACGTTTTCCTGAACCGTATACGATAAAAATTTTATATACTCAAGACTATAATCCTCCCGGTAGGACGACGATAATAATACGGTCCTATTCTAAACCTGGCCAAACTCCCGGGATAAACCCTCCCGATTCGACATGCGATAAACATTTTGCATCCAAGACTCGATCTTCCGACTAAACCCGCACGAAAGTCGAGTACCCCAAATTCGGTAAACCACACGAAAGAGGCGGGAAAAGTACAAGCATCATCTTCCGGCTAAACCACACAGAAGATGGAGTCTAGATTAAACAATCAAGTACGCTAGATGCAATGACACCACCTCGCAAGAATACAACATTTGACGTCCGGGTCGATCAACGCTAAGCGATCGCCTCCCAACAACGACGTCATATTCCCACTAACATATAAGCACAAGAGAATGTACATATATCGCTCCGACACGAAATTTAACGAGTATAAGGGTACAAACGGCAAATGAGAGCTCAATATCATCCAGTTGAAGACTCAACTGTCTATCCAAGTCCAATACGACTTAAACAACTGACACGTCTAAAACCGTCACTAAACATGTGAGTAAGGCATATGAGATACTACATGAACATTCTACGCCATTTCATTAGATAATAACGTAAAAAAATCATAAAAGCTGATACATTTGAAGTCATGCGAGAAAAGAGAGCAAATGAAGGTCAGGGGGTCCCCAGCCGGTCATGCAAAAGGCGGCCGACCGACCGTCTGGGCGACCAAGCAAAAACCAACGAAGTCGACTTTTCAGCCGGTCGGATAACCGGCGGGCGGTCGGCCGGCTGGGCACGAAGGCAACCTCAAAATTAAAGGAAAAGAGAAAAGAATCCCAGCCGGGGCCGGTCCAGCTGCTAGGACACTGCCCTTGTCCAGTTCGCCAAACAACAACACACATAAGGGATTCCCATCTGGCTGGCTGAGTGGCTGGCGGTCGGTCCACCGGCTGGGTCCACAACCCCCTTCATTTGCACCAAACCGTCGAGAGGGTCCCAGCCGACCGATGTCTGGTCCACCGGCTGGGACCCACGACCACTCAAAAATGACCGCCTTTGGAACATGGGGTTCTCATCCGGTCGGCCGGCTGAGTCCCCCTACTCCGAAAACCAACATTTAACACCCATTTTAAGTATCCAAAACTCAAACTCATTTGTATTAATAACATAAAGTCATCACCAAACATCGTTTCATTCAACATATAGGTATAAGCCATCTAATTAGACACAATAGAGCAAGTAATTCATCATTAATAACTTTAACACATGGTTATGCAACAAGAAGAAGGTTTAGCCTCCAAACTACCAACTTCCACCACTTTAAGAATATGAAACACGATTCCATCAATTAACACGTGAGAGTCATGAATTCAAGACAATAGTTAGCGAAGAACTCATTTTTATCATTTATTACTATCCTAAAACACATAAGAAACACATAGAATGTGATATCGAGTAACCCGTCTACATTACCTCATTTAGCGTCTTCTAAGCTTTCGATTGGTCAAGAAATAGCCTTCACTCGGGTCCTCTAAGTCTCTACCTAACATTAAAAGAAATACTTGAAATAAACATGAGTCGCTTCTTAAACTTTTAGAAGATAAAGACCCTAAGATAGCGTAAGAATTTGAATAAGACAACATGACGAATCTGTAAGTTGTTGTAACTATTATTAGGTGACTTTAATTGAGTTTAGCCATATTTTAATTGCATCCTAAATTATATACTTTTAATACCCTTAATAATGCTAATCCATTTTTAATCCTTTCTTATCCACCCACCACCATCATTAACATCCATCATCCTCAACAACCACTACCATTAATAATCACCACCCTAAAAAACCACCAATATTAATGGTTTCCACCCCAACACCAATCACTCTTTATCTCACTCTAGGTGACCACTCTTACACTACAAACCTGAGACCACCCATTCGAAGCCCCCTCCCACGATCTCACTTCAACGATTGTCGACAGCCCAAACCCCCTAACCGCCTTAACTTAACCAAAACTTCATTTCCGCCCACCTCCCACTACATACGAATTGAAACCTAGCTCCTTTTCTCGTTTGTGCATCTACAGAAATCGCACACCTTAGATCTAGGGTTTTCGATTGGTGGGGACTTGAGTGCGGTAGGATAAAGGTGAGACTTAGGTGGCGTTGTGGTGGTGGATAACTGGATGTAGTTTAAAGTGTGGTTAGATTAGTGCTTAAAGAGGGTAAAATGGAAATATCTTATTAAAATTTTAGTTTTTGATCATTTTACATTAATTAAGATCTAGTTTAGGTATAAGGCAGTAAGTTTGGATAAATAGTAACTTTGTAGGTAGTACTTTAAATAAAAAGGTAAAATATATACTCCCTTCGATCCAGATCAAAGACAACACTTACTATAAACAGACGAACCACACCAAAGGTAACATACCTTATTTTGGCCACAACATTACCAAATTATCCTTATATACTCATTTCATATTTACACAAATTGTCATTACATGACCTATCTATCAACCCACAATTACATGACCACCTACTTTTCCCCCTTTTTACCCCTAATTTTTGCAGCTTTTCTTAAATACTACTCCCTTTCATCCACACCAAAGGTAACATTGCGCTATTCTCACTTGTCCAGGCGTGTTTTGCACGCGAATATATTTATTTACACATTTTTAAAAATTATAAGAATTTGATACTCTTATAGCATTCAGGATGATGAATCAAACAAGATCTCACATGACTATATTATCTATTGTATATTGGGAACAATACCAAATATTCTACACCCATAAATGGTGTTAAAAGCCCAATATTACCTTTGTTGTGGATGAGAGGGAGTACATTTTTCCCTATGTTACCCATCGTCTGGTTCGGAGGGAGTAGTATTTGAAAAATCTTGATTATAATAGTTAATATTATACAGTTGAGCCTAATCTAAATTGTACTTTATTCAACCAGATTAATAATTTACACTTTTCTTTTTTGGGTGTTTGAGTCAATAGTTATATCTTTCTTTTCTAGTAAATAAAGCAACCTATATTGGGTGGAGACAATTACATTTGATCCTCATTTCAAATTGCTTTTTTATTTTTTTAATAATTATAAATCCATTCCTTTTGCCTTACCTTAATAACCATATACTCCCTCCTATTCCATGTATTCTTTCCTTTTCATTTGAGTTATATGATTAAGAAAATGAATTTGGACCACACAAAACACTATACCCCACATGCAATTAAAATGGACCAAACAAAACACACAACCTCACCTCAAAAAATGGAAATAGGGAAGAAAACATGAATAGACCAAATAGGAAATAGGGAAGAATATACTTACTCCATTCAACTCCACTCTACCAAATTATTTTTTCACGTTTGCCGAGACGTGTTTTACGCGGTAAATATCGTTAGCTACGTGTTTGCCAAAATTATAAAAGTTGGATATTAATAATGTACTCGTAAAGACAAATCAAACAAGATCACACATGAATATATTTTCACTTATATATTGAGAGAAAATTGCAATTAGATGTCGACTCATGAATAGTGTGCAAAAATGAAAGTGGTAGAGTGGAGTTAAAGGGAGGAAGTATGTAATATGAGGGAGTACTTAATAACCTTAATAGTAGAAAGTAATTATAAACTATTGACCGAGACAGATGTACTACTCGTTTGTAAATCTTGGCTATTGGGACATAGGGGTTCTCGCTTTTACTTAATGTATGGAAAAAATTCTTTGTACTGTGGCTTCCCAAGTGATTGTAATCATGACTTTTTTTTTTTAGTAAAACAGCTCAGTAGCAACTAGCAAGGACTGAACAATATTGAAAGTGCCCTCCTATTCACAATAACATTCCCTCTTTCCATTTTTATCTATTCACAATACCTTCCCCATTTCTTTTTTTGATAAACTTTTATACTTATTTTAATCACATTAAACCACAACTATAACTCACAATACTCATACTTTATCTTATTTTAATCACCTTACCCCACAAAAATAATTATTTTAATCACTTCACCCCACATTAATACCGCACAATACATTCCCTTTCTCCAATCACCTCACCCCACCACAATACTTTACCTTATTTAATTACCCACCCTTAATTTTTGATCGATCCTTGAATGGGGAAAGTTGCCCCGAATAGGAGAGAGTAACATTGATTTCTGGGATTAACATAGGATTCCCTGATCCAGGTATGCGACCACATTATAGAAACGGTCCAACCTTTTGTTCTTTAGTTGTTTCAAGTTTAACCAGAAATGCAATCCTAGGTTGAAGACCTTCCTTTTCAATAAAGATAGGTCGGATCACATTTCACAAATAGGTAAGTGAGAGGCCAAGTGAGAAATTAAATGGATCTCCACTTATCCTCTCATTTGTCTCATTGTGAGAGGGGATCCGACCCGTATTTATTGAATACAAAAATACCCCGTCTTCAATAAATAGTTGTGAAGATTATGTTATCCATTGGTCTATTTCACCATAGTCCAACATTTATTTATTATTTTTATTTATAACCAACTTGACCGAATTCATTCTAATTTAAGACTTTTTATTAGGGATAAAATTTTATTTTTCTATTTTCAAATACTCCGTATCATTTATAACATATAACTAATAATAAAACATTTGACAATACGCTCTTAGTTCTTGTGAAATAAACTAAACCAGCTTGTAGTATAAAAATGGGGGAGGTATCGAATATTTGTTCTTACAAACAATTTTAATTTCGATATAACAAAAAGTAGTTATCAATTGTCATCCATAAATTCGTTGCAAAAAATAATTACCAAAAAATATTTTTAAATCTAATTTTAACAAATCTGTTTAAAAAAGGCTAAAACTTTGTTTGACAAGACATTCATATAACTTATTTGACCAAAATTTTAGTTACCTTATTTTTTACCAGTTTTTAACAACTAGCTTATTTAACCAAATAAACTACCTGAAATGAAATGCTACTTAGAAAAGCAATTGAGAAATAAGGTACCTGATCTTGTACTAGTTTAGAATCCGTGCATTAATGCACGGTATATATAGTTTTTTATTTTTTATAATATATTTAAATAATAGTGGTATCTCATTAATTGTTAATTTTTTCCAAGTTATTTTATTTTGTTTCGAGAAAAAAAAATATTAAAACTGAAAATTAATCCAATAAAATTGAGTAATATGCTAAAATGTATGTTTTTTTCAAAAAGTGTTTTTTATAACATAAAGATCATGATTTCAATTTATAATTTCTCTCAATTTTTTTTCGACATGAAAGGAATAAAAACGATTTATAGTTTTGGTTATACGTAATATGAGTCAAGTCATTATAATTAAATAATAGCATCACTAAAGGATTAAGCAGTTATAGTTTTGTTTATATTGTTTATATTTTAAATAAAGAACATAGTTTAAAGTTTAGTGAAAAGTATATAATTTGATGAAAAGATTAATTTTAATGAATAGATAATAATATAATGAAATCCATTATAATTATTAATTTCCTTGTTTACTTAATACAATATCAATAGTTTCCTCATTTATAAAGATGCTTTTTGGAAGGAAAATTTTGTGAGCTCGCTTATTATTTTAGTAGATAGGAGATTATATTTCTTTTTCGAACCCTATAGTATATAGTATTAAATAATTATTTATTCTTTTACGTCATTTCACAAAAAAAAAGCAGCTACCTTTTCAGCTATTTTGCCAACATTTTTTTATAAAATCAGATACCATATATGCTCTTAATTTATAGGTACCTTATTAATTATCTTTTCGAGTTTTAGTTAGATTTAAGTTTTTAGTTAACTTTTAATCGGCTATCTTTTCGACTAGTTTTATCAAATAGAGTCTAAATGCGAAATAAATGAATTCAAAGCTATGAAAATAAAGTTGGTTTATCTTATTAGGTAGGATAATTTAACTCCCTTCTAGATAGACACAGAGATTTCCTAAGGTTTTTACCTTTCTCCAACATGGAGTAATTCGATTTTAAGTTACATGATTCTCGATAGTTCACAGCTTCTTAACGTTGCTTTAAAAAAGTACTACGTACATAATTTAACATAATTGTCTAGTAATGATGGTATATTTAGAGGATGATAACTTTTGTAAGTGTTTTGTTCTTGCTAATAACCTCAATTAAAATTGAAAAATGAGATAGCGTCACTGTTTAATACCCAATTTGAACACCGCTCTAGGTATAATAGTACATTTCTTGTGTATTTTCCTAAACTCTCCAACCATTTTTAAATTTCGAATAAATTAGCGGTTAAGGGTAGCTTAGGAATGTCGTAGGTTGTGTAAAATATACTGCCCTGCTATGCACTGCGTGTGCATCAGCCATCAACGCCAAAATTTTGGGATTTACAGGTTTTTTCTGTATCCAACATCTAAACATTAATTGATTCTACAAACAAGAGCAAAAATTAATTTAATGCAACATGCAAATATGCAATCATACCCATTTAATTCACAATAAACCAAGTTTGCTTAATGAGTAATTGTGAGTTTTCATTTGCACTTTGGGATGCTTTATGACAATGAGAAGCGTTTTCGAACCAATTTTTGTATTAATTTTATTTTGTAACTAGGTTTGATACCCGTGCACTGCACGAGGTATAATTTTTAATTTAGTCCAACAAAATAAGAGATAGAATCATAGAAGTAATTAACACTCTAAGTGAACATTTCTGTTAAGAATAGTGAAAGGATAATCTTGTGTATAGTATTATTCATTTCAAGTGCAATATTTATAATACAATGAAGACTTCCCAAATTCCCTTGAGAACACAATGTCGTGGGAACACAAAGACTAGGAGATATATTGTATCCTAATACCCTCCTGCAATCGTAGAGGCAGTACGCTGTACGAACTTTACGATTGGAGAATACAAGAAAATACAGTAAAAAAAAACGTCTTCATCTCTTCAACTTGATTTGCCTTCAAAAAACTTCTCATCTTCACAAGGTGGTAAGATAAACAAGTATAAGACTAGCTAGACAAAAAAAATTTATTCGAACAATAAGAACGTTAAGCTTTTCGAACTTGTCGAATTTGAGTTAATTTGTAGGAACACTAATCGAACCTAACGAACTTCGGTAAAACGGAAAATTATCCGTTAATCTCAATTTTTGGAGAACACTAAGTTTTTTGAACTCCGACTAATTGCGTAAAAACTCGCCAGTCAATTTAGTACCACCTTGATCAAAATTGAATTTTTTTAATGAATTTTCAAAGAAGAATTTTGTTGGTAGATTATTTTCAAAGAAGAATTTAGTACCCCCTTCATATCCACTGGAAAATGGATACTTCCATTAAACAATTATGGGAGGATCATGAGTAGATATGCTTTAGCCGTAACAAAATTTTGAGGGATGAAACTTATTATGCATGATGAATTGATGATGCATGTACTGCTGGCTACTAATTATTCACTGCTTTTGGTTGAAATCCCACCGGTCGTTCTAAAATTTCAGTGACCCACCCATAAGAATGTGAAAGTGGTTTTTAGAGATCTCGGAATTGAGGCTCTGATACTATGTTAAGAATATTGAAGAGATAATCTTGTATGTTGTATTATTCATTTCAAGTGCAATATTTATAATATAATGTATACTTCCCAAATTCCCTAGAACACAATGACATGGAAACCACAAATACTAGGAGATACATTGTATCCTAATAATTTGTCATATGTACAACATCCAGAGAAGAAAAGGGGAGTAATATACAGATCCACATTTGAGAGCTTAACATGATACTCGGTATAATTACAATGATTTTTAAAGGCATTAATGTTAGGAGTTTAAACCCACAACTAGTTCTGTTGTCCGTGAAATTCACGGAACTGTTTTTGTTGGTGGTATTTGTAGTGGGCTAGTAGCGTTATTATATCTTCATTAACGCGTATTTGTTGTTCGATTGTACAAAGACATTTTGTTTTCTTTCTATTTGTGGTGTATGAAAGTTGAAAGGGTTTAAGGGTTGTTTATTTTATAGTTTTTAGATTTATGGTGTACATGCTCAAACAGTTAATTATGAGATATGGAGTTTTGATATTTAGGATGGAGGATAAATTATCTATGATACTTTTTTTTTTGATGAAATGTAAAATTCATTAATAAAATAAAGCGTAACCATACAAGGTTGATTAGGCCCACAAAAGGATTCTCAACCCAAACCGAATCATATAATCAAACCACTCTATTGTCCAAGCCTTTCACTGAAAGCCCAACATTCACTCTCCCTATATAACCAAACCTATCTACCTGACATACAACAACAATTTCCAGATGATTCCTAAAAAAACCCTAGTTCCTGTCGCTGCTCTCAACCGCCACCATCTTCGCAATCCACTCTCTATCTATATCAATCTTCTTCCTTGATAATCCATGGAACCACGTTCGTAGTTTCTTTATTATTCTCTCTGCCAATATATGTGGACGATCCAATCGCTTCTCATGGTAAGTTTGATTCCTCTGCCTCCAAATGAAGTATATTAGGGCGTTGATGACCGCATTCACCATGTCTTTGTGAGTTTTCTTCCCCTTCATCTTCAATCTCCAATTCAGGAGATCTTTTCGAGGTAAGTCAACCCCAAGCCAGTTTTCAATGTAAGTTACTGCTCTTGTACTGTAAACACAGTCAAAGAATAGATGTTCCAGATTTTCTACTTCATTTCCACAGTTACAGCATGTACACTCTTCTACTATGCCTATTTTGTGTAGTTTCTCTTTCGTGT
Source organism: Heliosperma pusillum (assembly GCA_022085475.1). NCBI lineage: Eukaryota > Viridiplantae > Streptophyta > Magnoliopsida > Caryophyllales > Caryophyllaceae > Heliosperma > Heliosperma pusillum. The sequence goes on along the minus strand of JAIUZE010003029.1, from coordinate 27,502 downwards.
TCAAAGCATTATGATGGTAAATCCATGATATAAAGCTATGTTTAGGCATGGTGTTGTTGTTCCAAATGAGATCCCTCCAAATTACTTTCTCAGTCTTGTTTCTGAGGAAATCATATCCTTTTGCTATTGTGTACTTTTTATCTTCTTGATTCTGCCATTCCCCTTGTTGATAGGGTGTATTCATAAGGTTCCTGACCTGCACAATCTTTCTCCAGTACCAGCTTGAGTCATTTGTGGGATTATAAGTCCACCAGTCCACATTTTTAAGGTAAGTGTGATTAACCCATTTGACCCATAAATGGTCAGATTTGATGTGGACCCACCACGCCAATTTGCCAACTGCCGCTTTGTTCCAGGTAATATCATCTTTAAGTCCTAATCCTCCCTCACTCTTTGGTTTACAAACCTTCTCCCATGCCACCCGAGGTGACCTCATGTAGTCTACACCACCATCCCACAAAAAGTTTCTACAAATGGCTTCTATGCGTGAGATTACTCCATTTGGCAATATGAACATTGATGCCCAGTAATTATGAAAGGTCTTAAAGACTGATTTCACCAACACCAGTCTTCCTGCATAAGACAGTTTCCTAGCCCCAAGACCTCTAATCCTGTCAACTATTTTGTCTATTAAGGGTCTACAATCCTGAGCATTTAATTTGGCAGTCTTGATGGGGACTCCTAAATATTTAAAAGGCAGTCTCCCTTCTACAAATCCAGAGACCTGTAGAATATCTGCCTTGACCTCATTCCTGACCCCATTAAAATAAGCATTGGACTTACCTTACTCATCTTCAGACCAGTGGACTTTGAGAATGTAGCAAAGGTTCTCAAAAGAATCATAATTGACTTGACATCACCTTTGCAAAACATAAGTAGATCATCTGCAAACATTAGGTGCGTAAGCTTGAGTGACTTGCACAGAGGATGATAATTGAAAGTCATTATATCAGTAGTATGCTGAAGTAATCTGGTCAAGTACTCCATGCAAATGGTGAACAACAAGGGAGAGAGGGGGTCCCCTTGTCTTAGTCCTCTCTGTCCTTTGAAAAAACCAAACATTTCCCCATTCAGATGGAGGGAATAAGTGGCTGTGGTCACACATTGCATTACCCAATCTATGAATCTGACTGGCATCTGTATTGCCTGCATCATTTGTTTCAGGAAATTCCATTCCACTGTATCATATGCTTTCTGTAAGTCAATCTTGAAAAGGCATCTTGGGGATGCAGTACCTCTGCTATATAATATGATTATGTCTTGACAAACCAGAATGTTCTCCATGATACTTCTGCCTTATATGAAACCCCCTTGATTCTGGGAAATTAAATCTGGAAGAACCCTGGATAGTCTGTTGCACAACACCTTGGAAATACATTTGTAAATAACATTGCAGCAAGCGATAGGTCTAAATTGTAGAACAGAAGTAGGTCTGTCCACCTTAGGAATCAGAGTTATCACTGTAGCATTTAATTGTTTTAGCAGTTGACCAGATTTGAAGAATTCCAAGATGGCTCCAGTGATTTCTCCTCCTACAATATCCCAAGAATCTTTAAAAAACTTGCTAGAGTATCCATTTGGTCCTGGGGCTTTATCATTTGGAATCTGAAACATTGTTTCTTTGATTTCCTCCTTTGTGACAGGTTCCAGCAGTACATTCTTGTGAAGATCTGTGCAGGAAGCCCCCTTCATAACTATGTTGGTATGTACTGACATTGTTTGATTATGAGACCCTAGCAGAGCATGGTAGTACTTAGGGGTGTTCATTCGCGGTTCGGTTAACTGAACCGCGAAATTAACCGGTTAACCGCCCAACCGGTTCGGCTAAATGACGAACCGTAACCGAACCGTTTGTTGCGGTTATTTTCGGTTCGGTGAACCGGTTGAACCGCTTCGGTTAGACCGGTTAACCGAAACCGTTGCATTATCGGATTTTTTATCCCATATAGAAACTTTGTTCTATTTTTTTTTATCATTGACATGTTTTAATGGCGAATATAGTAAAACTCTACAAGATAAACATAATATAAAAATAATTAAAGATAAAATAATAGGAAGAGTTAACTGTTGAACGTAAGACAACGTGATTCAATAATAGAATGGTGAATAATGATTGAGGGTGAGGGTGGTTGGGTGTCAGAATAAGGGTGAAATGTAAGGTATGAGAGTTTGAGTGCAAAAATAAGGGTAATTATTAGTTTTTGGGCTAGCCAAATAATATTTTGCTATGGGTAATAATGTCACGGTTCGGTTTCGGTTAACCGCGGTTATGAAAATCCGAACCGTAACCGAACCGTTCCTGAGTAAAATGAACCGGTTCGGTTAACCGAACCGTTTTTGTGTTTCGGTTCGGTTAACCGAACCTAAAAAAAATGCGGTTTTCGGTTTTTCCGGTTTGGTTTTTACGGTTCGGTTAATTATGAACACCCCTAGTACTAGTACTCCTAAAAGGCTGTCTGAATACCTGCTTCATCTTTACAGAGGTTGTTATTTTGATATCTAATCTCATGAATTACATTTTTTGCTCTCCTGGCCTTGATCATTCCATGGAAATATGCACTATTGACATCTCCTTCAGCTATCCAATGTGCTTTGGCCTTCTGTTTGAGGTAATCCATTTTGGCCTTATGAGTCCATTGTGCTTTCTGGTTTGTTTCATATTCTAGGTTTATGAGCCTAGCATCAGTTGGATCTTCTCCTAACTGTCTCTGAATGTGATACAATTCAGTCATCACCTTGTCAGCAGTATTTTCTATGTCAGAAAAATGACTTCTATTCAGGTCTTTGAGAGTGATTTTTAATGCTTTCAGTTTCTTGCTAACCCTGTACATTTTAGTGCCATCATATTCTTGTGTCCAGGCCTCTTGTACCTTGGCATGAAACATAGGAGCCATGCTCCACATGTTAAAATATTTAAATGGTCTGCACCTGGAACTGTCTCTGTTGATCTTGGACACCACCCAAGGATTGTGATCAAATAATCCTTCAGGTAAGAAATGCGCCACTAACTGAGGAAAGAGGCTCAACCAGTCAGAGTTGACTAGAAACCTGTCCAGCCTACTATACTTCCTGGTTTCAGGAGGTTGCTTATTATTCCAAGTATAGTATGCCCCTACAGCTGGGCTGTCAATTAAATGGCAGTTATCCAGACACTCATGAAAAGGTTCAGATTTTGCATTGCTCACACTGCCCCCTAATCTTTCTTTACCAAATAAGACACAATTAAAATCCCCACCCACTGCCCAAGGACCCTTAATCCCTCTAGCAATTCTCTTGAGACTTTGCCACAGAGGCACTCTCTCATTCACACCATTAAAAGCATATACTATAGTAAACATGAAAGTGATCTGATTCATTAGGTCATGAACCTGCATATGGATATATTGAGCATCATACTCCAAAAACAGGATATCAACCAGTTGAGGATTCCACAAAACCCAAACTCTACCTCCTATGTGATGAGCATTATTTGTAGAAATAGACCAATCTTTAAAATTATTACTCACAGTCTTATTTATGTGCCCTGCTTTTATTTTTGTCTCCAAGAAGCCAAAGACTCCAATATTTTTATTACTCAAAAACTTATTTACAAACTTCTGTTTATCTTCCCTATTCATGCCTATCACATTCCAAAAACCCAAATTAATCATTATTAAAGTTGAGAGGATCAATACCACTTATTCTTATACCCTCCTTCTCCAAGCTCTGACCACTCAAGACCTCCATGTAAGTTGGAGATACTTGGTGAGTCCTGCTTACGTCATCTCCCTCCTGTCTGAAAGCCTTAGTCTGCCTGACAGGGGACATTGTCCCTGATACAGTCTGAGAGGGCCTAGTGTTAGGGGTCCTTTCAGCCTCTGGCTCCTCATTGGTCTCCTACAGTGGCTTATGTAGAGCTCTATTGACTATCTTGGGAATCTGTTTCTGAATTAGAGTGACTGGTTTCCAGACTTTGTGAACTTTAGGTATCTCTTTTTTCCGTTGGAAAGTTCTACATTTGCCTGATTCATGGCCAATATGTTTGCATTTCACACATATACTTGGTTTCCATTCATATTCCACACATACCTGGATTAAGTTATGAGCTTCATCCTTGAATTTGATCTTGTCCGGGAATTCTTGACCTACTTGAAGTTCCACCATGACCCTAGCAAACCCTAGACGAGTTTTTTGATCTGTTGCTGTGTCACTTTTCACGTAACTTCCCACCAGAGAAGCAATTTTAGGTAAGCTTTTCCCCCAGAATTTCAGAGGCAATTTTTGGATTCTTATCCAAGCAGGTACTTTCTTTATATCTTTTTTTTTCTAATCCTATATCAGGTTTCCAAGCCCTAATGATCACAGGCTTGTTATCAAAAAGGAAGTGCCCACTCCTTAAAACTGTTTGTTTCATCTCTTCAGTTGCAAATCTCACTAATAAGACTCCATTAGGTAAGAAGGATAGTTTGTCTATTGAGTACTTACTCCAAATTCGTTTAAGGAAGCCTTCTAGGACCTGCCATGGAGGATTGGCTCCCACTGTGAATCCATAGACAGCCTGCTCCCAATAGGTGAGTTCCTCCTTGACATCCTCCTGAGTTAACTGTAGGAGATCCTCTTGTTCTTCTTCTATCATTTGAATTATTTTCCTCCCATGTCTTTGATACCAATCACCTTCCTCCTCTAGTTCTTTCACTTCTTTTTCAGATGCAGTATCAGATGCAGTTTCAGTCTCAACTCTATGGATATCATTCAAATTATAAGGCGGGATTCGATCTATATCATATAGCGATTTCAATTTTTTTCCTTCTTCAACATTTGGTTTTCCTAGAATTCTGTCTTTTTCAGATTGTATTGTAGTAATTATATTGTTGTATTGGGATGATCTTGGATGTTTAGCTTTTGAGGAATTGCTTGATTTCTTAGTCATGACTGAAAAATCATGCTGTTCAGTGCACCCTGCTTCACTTAGAGATGACGACTATTCTTTCTCTTTCTCTCTCTAGGTTAAACATCTCCCAATTTTTTAACAACATATTATCTATGATTCATAACCTAGGTAGCACGAAAACGGACACGGACACGGACACGGACACGACACGGACACGTGATACGACATCTTGTGAAATTTAGGACACGGGACACGGCATTTAAATTTAATAAAATATATATTTTATAGTTATAAATAATGTACGATTTTATTTTTATATTGATATTTGATATTAAATGTAAATAATTGAAGGTAAAATTTGACTTTGATTATAATTTATTCTCATTTCTCACTCAAATCATCTTCTAATCAATCTCTTTTAGTCTTTCAACCTCTCATTACTTATTTATAGGTGTCCGTGTGTCCGTGTGTCCGACACGGTGTCCGACACGGGACGGCCGGTTAGTAGGAGTGTCCATGCTACCTAGTTCATAACTACCGTTCTAGTCTCATTTTTTTTTTTTGAATTAATCATGATTCATGAGATATGGGAATTCATTCCAAATGTGCCAATGTGGTTGACACCTTAGCATTGAAGTCTTGATTGTGCTTACCCTCTTAGAAATCGATTTTTAGATGAGTAAAAATAACAAATTTTATCTAAGGTTTGCTATATCGATGTATCTTCAAACTATACTACATAATATATGCAATCAATGATACACTAAACATGCAAAAAATTTGATTTACGCTCCCGCAAAAATAGAAAACCTACGCTTATGGGACTTTTCTCAGTTGAAGGAAACAAATGCAATAAAACTTCATCTATTTCAATAGTCTCTCGGACGATAACAAACTCGGGTATAAATTGTTAAGTATTTGGTAAAAGTTGAAAACCAGTCACCATATTCCTTATCTTCCAAGTCTTTTTACATACTTAGTCGATCACCCTAATATTATGGGTAATATATATCTTAAGGACCTACATTTATCAACATTAAATATAATTTGAATGTAAATGTAAAAGTCATCCATAATTATTCCGTACCAAGGTTTCATCAATATATTCGGTACCGTCCGTAATTAGGTTCATTCATTCGCTTTGTATTAGTGCTAAACATCTTAAGCACCATCGTTGAAGAATGGTCGCCCGTGTTTTTTTTCCGTAATTTGGCTAAACAACTTTGTATTAGTGCTAAGTATTTGGTAAACGAATGGTACCCTCCGTAATTTGGCGACTGCAATTGGTCGCCCGTGTTTTTTTTCCAAAAAAAGTTGAAGAATGGTTTAGTCGCCAAATTGGCGACTACTTTCAGTCGCCCGAGTCTTTTTTCAGTCGCCAATTTGGCGACTACTGTAATCAGTCGCCTTGTTATAGTCGCCTGAAACCAGAATTCTTGTAGTGGTTGAAGTCCATAAACCTATATTAATGATCGTCAAAAAGAAAGTTAGTAATTTACTTGTCTGTATACGATATCTTAGATAAAAAGGGGAAAAACACGTCATCGGGCTCCATCATAGACCATAGTCATAGTCTCAATTATGGATTTTTAGGAACTTTTTTTATACCATTCTTATTGATAATACAACTCCATTAGACTCATTTCTTGTTACATAGTCAAGAAATAAAAAAATTAGAATCAATCCAAACACAATCTATAATAACTTCTAATAAAAAATAAGTGTAGTTGTCACTTACCATTTTTTATACGTGGATACGGTCATACAAAAGTAGATGAAGTCCTTCTAAAATGCAATCAAATAGTCCAAATATAAATTGTTATCATTATACCAAAACAGAACAAATGACCACTGAATAAAATAAATGAGAGAATGAGATTAAGATTGCACAAGAAAATAACTAAAAAACTAATAGTATAAAAAAATGTAAATATATGTACTTGTCAATTGTTGGCAGGTGACATAAGTTATATATCATCCAAGGTTAGAAAGAAAAGTTGAATTTGGAATGTATTGATAAGTATTAAAAATGAGTTGTAAATAGGGACTTGTAAAATAAGTTAGGTAAAAGGGAGATGAAGAGAGTGTTTAATTGCAAAGTAATAATAATATAGTGCAAAAATTTAGTAAATAAATAAAGTAGTCAAAATGAGAAAGATGAAGGGGCTTAAACTTCCTTCTAGTTATTTGTAAGATAATAATAAATTAGGGGTGTTGATTTTCGCAGTACATATTTTACTCATTATAGTACAAGTTTGACAATTTTACCCTTTTCATTTCCTCTCACGAACAATAATCCATTGTACTACGCAAAAGAAAAAACCAATAAAAAAACTGAAACCAAATTCTACTGGAACTCTGGAAGTCAGCAACCCACCCACCCACCTGCCTCCATCGACCACCACCATCTCAGCCAAAAACAACTGCTCCCCCTCCTCCTACAACGGAGCGCTGCCACTTTATCTCGAACAACAGTACCCTTGCCGCCATTCGAGTCCGGCCTCACACCACACCACTACCAGTCTGTCCCTCCCTCACGCCGTCATTCGCGCCGTCATTTCACTTCCCAACGCGCCGTCTTTAACGTATGCCACTCTCCTCTTGCCGTCGTCCAACAAAGTCGTCGCCGTCGCCTTACCCTTATCGTCGGCCGACCACACTACCGCCCCGTAAAACAATCCATAATGACCCTAAGAAATCTCAAATCAAACCACTAAAAAGACTACCAAATTCAAAAGATAACATACAATAATTATTAATTTGATTAATAAAATGTAATTTATGAATTAAATAATTGTTCTTTAGTCAAATTGGTCCATAATGCATGAAGATTGATAAATTTGACCGCATGTTGAGTTAGAACGGGAGAGAATTAATTAGGTTTATTTTTTTTAAATTGGTTGAAGGGTATGCAAATGGAAATTACTGCGCAAAATGTACTGAAATGAGTAAAATATGTACTGCGAAAATAAATTCCGTAAATTAGTTGGTAATGAAGATGAAATGATAGGCATTAATTGTGATATTTAATTTGAAATTTTAGTTTTTTTTATTGTCTTAAGGTATACAAAAAGGTAAGAGAAAATGAAAGCACAACAATTATGTAAGTTTCTTATTATTTTTTGTTAATTATGAATGTGATATATGATAAGAAGTTGAGAGGTAACACGTGTCACCTTAATGGAGGCTCAACAAGCATTTTTATATTATTGTAAGATTATGTCAAATTCAATGCTTTCAAATAACAGTAATAACTTAAAGGGGGTAATAACTATATGATTGTTGGTTGAAAGGGGCTCAATCCCCTATCTACTAAAAAAAATAAGATTTTTGAAATGTTTTTTCCCGCCAAAAGTGTATTTACTCACTATAATAATCAAGCGTGTTAGCTTAAATAGAAAACTAATGATAATTTATTTCATCAAACTATTATTTATTTTATTAAATTAATATTTTAAATAAAATAAAATATTTTCATTAAACTCTACATTATGATTTTATAAATAAAATATAATTGATATAGAACTACAAATTGCTAAATATTTTATTTGAGTTATTAAATGAGAATGACTTGACTCAAACTTTATACTCCCTATTAAACAAAACTATAGTAGTAAGCTACTATTATTAGTATCATGACAATAACTATTATAAAATTTGAGAATTTTTATAATTAAATAATCATTCTGATTTACAACGGTTGTAAATCATGAAAAATTATTTTCAATAATATGCATACTAAAATTAAAAACTTTATAAATAGCATGCATGTTTACACGAGGTCTAAACTAAATCAAGAGTACATGATTAACTGTTACTCTCTCTATTAAACATAATTAAAATCCTACTCGTAGCCATTTTTTATTTCCCCAAAGTTGTTTTGAGAATAACTTGCAGAAGACGGAATATAAGGACAATATTGATGCGATATTTTAAGGATACAAAGTAGGGTATGATGGCAATAGTGGTGAACTGGGGTTGCCATACTCGAGACTCTTTAAGTGAGATGAAAACAATAAATTAGGTTAATTAGGTTACAAGATTTTAGTTTTATTTGGTATTTTATTTTAAATCGTGACATAAAATTACATACCTACGTTTAACACTTTGGCGCAAAATAAATAATGAGCTTTCTATATATTTATTTTCTTTTAATTTTTTAGTATGTGGTACTAAAACCAAGTATCAACTTTTTCACATACAGATTTTACTCTTTCATACACGCCTTTTACCATATTGCCCTTTTCATTTTTCTACCACTCTCCCAATTTACATTTTTCTCCCTTTTGTCTCTCTTAACCACCAAGTCAATAATACCAACCCACCGCCTACTCCGTTCAATACTTTGTTCCGATAAACCTTATACTGGATGACTTCGCCTGTCGTCCGACCTCGGCCTCCCCCCAGCCCCGCACTTGCCCTCCTCTACATCAATCCCCTCCCCCACACTCCAACATTCGATAAAAAAAAATTGATGATTCGATACGCATTTATTTGGTTGTACGTAGTGTCTGCAACATTCACAATCATCAAAAATATAACAATAATTGTAGTGCACGCAATAGTAAGACTGACTCAAAAGTGTATTACATCATTCCTAAGTAGATAATGGCTAAACAATTGATAAACCTTAACACCAAAATATATTTATAAACTATTATATAACAAAATAACTTCACTAATTGGAAAAATTATTCTCCAATATTCAAGTTTTTAGAACTAGATTCTATATAAGGAGAAATGTATGTATGAGACTTAATTTGTCTAGGGTTAGAGAAAGGGTATGATATGGAAAGTTAATGAAAAATTGTATGTGAAAGAGTAAAATCCGTATGTGAAAAAATAATTCCGTAATGATCCTGCGAAGTACAAAGATATGGAGTATTAACGAAGCATTCATTTTTCGGAAGTGTAGATAGATATCTTATTGATTTTGATTTGTGAGTTAACCCTACTCGAATATACTTACTATTATTTGAATTGGGCTATGAAATTACATTGGAAATTTTTGGGCCAAAATTACAAATTGGTAAAAAAATGGGCTATAGACAAATTGGTAAAAAAAAATTTGTTGGAACAAAATTGGTAAAAAAAAATGAATGGTTGAACAAAAACACCCAAAAAAGAAATCATTCATTCAATTAAGCATGTAATCAAATATCTCAATTTCTTAATCACGTATTCTACTCTACGATGGTCGAATCGTGCGGTGATCATGATCATTTTTTAAAATTGGTCACTTTTTAACGTAAAATATTTTTTTGGTGAAATTATATGGTACAACCGTCGTACCCTAGAATTGTTGTTTTGCAATAACTCATCTTTCAAGGGTGTTTACAAACAGTTTGGTTCACGAACCGCTATTTTAATTCGGTTCAAAAGTTTCGCTCTCTGAACAGTTTATTTGGTTCGAATCTTATTTACCGAGCATATTTTGACCAAACTATTAACTTTGATACAGAAAACGTTCGTTCCCAATACACAATTTTTGAAGACCAGTTAACCGAACCATATCGTTTTACTAAAAACTACGGAAAAATTGAAAATATTATAAAAATTGTCTATTCATATTTTGCTAGTGCATTAACAAAAACTCTTTAGATTGATTAATATTAAAGTTATGTAGTTAATTTTATGATTGGAGCCATTATCCGCGTATATAGCCGAGAGTTTTGAGTAAACATGGGCTTGCTGGCCTTTGGTTTCTCACCTAAGGTCTGATGTTTTGGGTTTATAAAAGCCCAGTATTAGGAAATCTGATTCTGGTGACAAGGCTGGGCTTTCCTTAGTTCGAAAACCTATATTTTGATTCATGGGCTAAGATATTTTATGCCAATATCAAATTATTGAGTAAGGACATATTTTACATAAGCTTAAAAAAATTACAGTACTTAACCCATATATAAATTCAGTTGGTCTTGCTTCAAACGGAACATTTTGGTCTGAAACAATAAGACGGGATTTTGTAACCACTTTACAGTTAGATGTAACCACCACTGAAAACAAGTTGATATAAGTTGTGGTTACATTTTATGAAAAAGTGGCAACATAATCCCGTCTTATTTTTCAGACAGAAATGATCCGTCTCAAATAAGAATTTGCAATATAAATTAACTTTATTAACTCGCTTATTTGAATATTTTTGAAGTCATGGTAGATTTTGAACTCCCAAAATAAAATTATAATAAGGGGTTGGTTTTGAGCTTTTCTTCTGAGTTTTAATTTTGTTGGACTGTGTTATGTGACATGACAATCTTATAAAAAAAGTTCTTTTGTATAACGTTATTTGGAAATACCTTTGGCTGGGCTTCTGCGGGTTGGTGTCCACTATCCATAATAGTACGATATTGTCGACTTTGAGCCAACAATCCTTCCCTCAAACCAACGACCATCAACTTGACTCGGACCTTGACCTATATAGAGAACTCCCAACACCTTAAAACCCCAACTTCTAGACACTCAGGCATCACTAAGTCTTGATAACCTACTCTTAACCGACACAACACGTGTCCTACCAAGCGTCTATGTATCCCTTTACAAAATTGTGCTACACCTGCGTACCAAATTCCTCTGCATCCAATATATCCTGGATCGGGTTCACATTCAATGCCTCAGCGTGCCATCCCCGTCCGCCTTTGGACTTACCATGGACCACTTATCTTGCCTCCATTAAGTCTTAGCCCACCTTGCCTAGGTTGCTGATGATCATCTCTTTGACAGCCTATCTCATCGTCGTGAGATCGATGTCGCCTTCTCGAACATATTAGCTCTCCCTAGAGCTTTTAAGAGTTCTACGCCTTACAGTGATTCTTATTATTCTTGTGCCTAGCCCAAGTCGGGTTTTGGTACAATTTGTTATGCGGAAGAGTCGATAACTATTGTTAGGCCTATGATAGGGCGGTGTCCACTTTCCATAATAATATGATATTGTTCATTCTCTTTGGGCCAAGCTCTCATAGAATTACTCTTGGGCTTTGATGTGCTGTCGTCACACGCGTCAAACAAGATTTATAATTCTGAACCTAGTATAGAAAGTAAGTCAAGGTCGGTCCACAAAGACGGTAAGATATGCAATATAAGAGTTTGGCTAAGTCTCAAGTGTAAGGGTGTCACAATTTGGGTTTAAGAAAGTTGAATACTAAACTAAGTTAGAAATAATAAATGGTAAGCAAACTAAGCAACAAGCAAATAGATTGTAGCTAGGAAAAAGGGAAAGAAAGGGTCATGGGTTTGTTAGGTTCATATACCTACTCATAAGACTCTTCTTATGATTAACTAATTAACTCGTTAATTAGTTTATGCAAGATCTAGTTACATGCTAATAAAAATAAACAAGATGAAGAAAAGAACGGTTTCCTCACATTGCTTGTGTCGAGTATGGGCACAAGGAAAGGACTCCTTTCTCTCCTTGTTCTTGAGCTAATAGATATGGGGATGAACTTCCTAAGTCTCGTGTGTAGAGACACTCCTCTTGGATGCACCTAAACTATCCCAAAATCACATCTTATCTTATAGTACTAGATAATATAAGAGGCACCCTTCATATCATATATATTATGTCAATATTACTACTATTAGTAATCTTATGAGAATATATGAGAATGTATTTTGAACAACTTCCTTAAGTTGTAGAGTTAGAGAGATAAGTTGTAGTCAAGTAGCATGTGAATGAATAATAGAAAATGAGAACTTATTCTCATTTCATGGAGCATGGGGGACCGGTGGTCTAGGGGCTTGGGAAGGGGACAAGCATGCTTGCTTTTTCTATAACGCAAGTCACGAGGGTAGGCTAAGTTGTATTAGGGTATAATTATGTTGTTTTATCACATTAAACCACAACTAATTACTTCCCTAATACACATCAACAATACCGGCCCTATGAGATAATATGGACTCCCATTTTAACTTTTACATTTTGTCATTTGTCATGTGTGTGACATGTGACAAATTACATGTAATCTTGCTTATAAAATTATATTTAACTATTAAATACAATCTTATAACAAATAAATTATACTTAACATTTTAAGTAACAATCTATAATTACATGTATGTAAAATGATTTATCTCATACAGAATTAATATAATCTACAACTCATTGTAGTTATATTTAACCAATCACTCTTATCTCTGATGTTTCATAAACATTATACAACTTTGGTAATATAATATTTAATTACCAACATGTATCTCATTTAATCATATTATAATAAGATGTAATTCTCATATACATACTGAACTTATTCAATCTTAACGATTAATTAATCTGTATCGTTATACAATTAATTATTTTTATGATTTGAGAATCGTCCTTTCGGTGTGACATCAAGGGATCAACTGATCACCACCGTCATACGACAGTAATGTCAAACTCAGGAAGCCAATCATTACCGATTAATGTGGATCAGTTGACTATAATGTTAATCATCCCTTTGTATTCTTATTAATGAGATTTAATTAAGTGATCGCACTATTGTTGAGGACACTCACTCCAACAATCTCCCACTTGTTCGCAACAAGTGTGCGTCACCAATTCTCTTGTCCAATTTTAATCTCCCACTCAATGCAAGATGTCTTGTAGGTCGTACTTGCATGTGATCATATCTAGAGTGGTTTCCTCGATCTGGAGAGTAACTGTCTGACCGGAATTATCTATCATAGATACCTTCCGAGCGTGGCCACGCATTTCCAGCTTACTACTCCTCGAGTGGCCTTGAGATATTTGTTAACCCTGACAAGAGGTTGGACAATTCCTATCGCACTATTTCCTTCGTTCACTCGTAGTCTTTCATGACCCAATAATTGCCCATTCACCCCTTTTTACAGAATGGCTTGAGCAAAAATCAAAGTCAATCAGAAACTATGTCGGCTTAGGCGAATAGTCTCTAGTCTAAAGAATTGACTCAAAAAGAATACTATAGTAGCTCTCGCCACGACCAGGCTTTATGAATTGCTAGAACTCTATAAGCGGTCACTGCCCGACAGAGTGTCTCATAAAGTGTGTCTATGTGATCGACTACTCATCTCATATGACTCTATGGCACTTGAACTTGCCATCAATCGCATCACACTCCAGTCACTTTGAGACGTCACCTCATGTAAGCAACTAGGGGTCAATGCTATGTTAATCCAGTTCACTTTAATAGGGTTCAAAGTTATCACTACAACCTATTTGGATATAACAAAGCACAAGAATGAGTTTTATAAACTCAAACGATAAATGTGATTATCATATATGAACAATCAACACAATGTTATCGCTTCATATCTTATATCTAAAGTGTACAAGTTCCATGACACTTCATGGCCATCTTGTCTAAATGCAATAAAAGCTTGGATGGTGGATATACTTCTTATCCATTTGTTCCAACTTTATGAAGTGTTCCTTGTCTTTCCATTCATCGTTATTCCTAATAACATGAATTTATCTAAGAACATCACTAGATCTCTATCTAGTGTTGGGCTCTTTAATCTTAAAAGATGCTCCCACTTGTTATCATGATAACCACGTTATGGGTATCTGGCTGGAGGGTGTACTTATTAGATCCATGTAATCCCCCTCATCCTCATCATTATTTACTAAGACTCTATCTGTATAATTTTCAATGATTGACACTTCAATCATCTCTTTTATTTATTCGCTTTTAATATAACAAAATTTAGCCTTGGATTTTGTCAGATCCTTTACAGGTTTGGAAACTTGGGTTCGTGTGACACTTACACTACTACAAAAAACAGGCTATGACAACGGTTAAAAACCGTTGTAATATTAAAAAGCGGACGTTGTTAAAGCCTCCGTTGTTAAAACCTTTAACAACGGTTCCGATATAATGAAAATACCGTTGTGAATAGTTTTAACAACGGTACAAAGTCGTTGTTATTACTAGATAACTGTTGTTAAAACGTGTGAATACTTATGGTGGGAAAGATACGAAAACGGTTCTCTTAAATGAAACCGTTGTTAAAGGTATGATTAGTTTTGGTGGGAAATATTATAACAACGCTATTGTTTTTCAAACCCGTGGTGAATATAGTTAATTACAATGGAGTATATTAAACAAGCCGTTGTGGAAAGTTAATTACAACGGAGTATATTAACAGGTATATCAGAGTACACCGTTGTTAAAACGTGTGAATAGTTTTGGTGAGAAATATGTCACAACGGTATGTTTACTAAAACCGTTGTTAAAGGTATGATTTGTTTTAGTGGCGGAAAGATTATAACAACGCTTTAATTTTTCAAACTCGTTGTGAATATTGTTAATTACAACGGAGTATAATAAAGAAGCCGTTGTGGAAAGTTTTAATAACAACAGGTATTTTAGAATACACCGTTGTTAAAGGTATGATTAGTTTTGGTGGGAAATATGTTACAACGCTTTTAATGAATTTTGAAAAACCGTTGTTATTATTTTTATTATTGTTTTTGAAAAAATTGTAATTTGTTCCCATGCCAGTGAAAATCCTGCATAAATCAGCAGCAGTAGCAGTACACATAAACCACTTTCAGAAGCAGCAAAATGATATATCTATATATAAATCAGAGCAATTCATATACAGAGCAATTCATGTACAGAGCAATTCATGTACAGCAGCAGCAAAATGATATATACAACCAAAATGATCTCTTTCAGAGCAAATTCATACTTACAACTTGCTCTAATGACTTCTACAAATTAAAGTTCCCTATCTGCTTCCAAAATAATCTAAGTTTCATTTATTCTTTCTTACCATAATGTTTAAGGATGTATTTGCCCCACTAGTCCCTTACCTCGTCTATATTGTGCTTAGTGTACTCAGGGACATGTGGCGTGTTGAGTAAATACTGCGGATAAAACAAATAAAATACATCGATCAGTAGGGTAACAACAATATAGGCATACATAGCAACATCGATCATATATAGCAGAAAAGATATCAGGTCTAATGAAAAAAATTAAATAATAGCTACATTAAACTACTAACTCTTTCTGGAATGCTGATATATCTTCGCCTAATAATCTCCAACATGAAACGACAAACGTAGTATCCACATTGTATGCTATCCGGCTGTTTAGGGACCTATTATTACATAATAAACGAAGAGACGAGAAGACAATTACCAATTAGTTTAATGCGTAATTAAAAAAGACAGATGTATATGCGTCATTAGTTTAATGCGTAATTAAAAAAGACAGATGTATATGCGTAATTAGTTTAATGCACTTAATTATTAAGGTATTGTATTTGCGCGTACGTACCCCTGTTATCGTAATAAAAGTAGGGCCATCATCAGAATCTTCCGTCGGTTGATCGTCGTTTGCTCTTTTCTTCTCAAAGGCCCTTTAAAAAAAGGAAAGAGGCTGAAAGTCACATAAACTTACTTAATAATAATAAATGAAACTTAATATTATGTGCCAAATCATCAGTATTATAAACTTACTTAATAATCATCTTCTTAAAGGTCTCGGATGATTGTTTATGCAAATAGTCCAACCAAAATACTTTCTTCTTGGCGGATTGATCGCTGCTAACACCCAATGTCTCCTAGATCGAGAGACACATCATTATTAACAAGCACAACATGCATCATAACCAAACATATAAAAATGCAATTGTATTTGGAATCGTAATATTAATTATATATTACCCGACTTCATTATAAGGGGCAAGAATGAGCTTATTGTATTTCGCCTATTCCGCAGCAATATAATCTATACGTTCTTCATACGAAAACATCCCGATATGCATAGATAAAACATTTGGGCACAGGAATCCGTATTGAGCAAGTGGATTATTGGTCTCGGGGATCACAACCGAGTTCAAGTACCTACATGACGGTTTTAATTCCGATATTAAAAACACTATATCTTAGTCATAATATTAGAATACTTCATGATTTAATTTATTAAGAAACTTACTTCATCCAAACATATAGGTGTTGGACATCTGTAACAACCCGAAATATACCCGATTTTTCTAGTAAAAATATTTACTAACACTTTTCAGTAGAACTTAAGTTTTTAAAATAGGAATTTTTGTTCCGAGTCTTATTTTGAAATTCCGCGTTCGTATTTGGAATTTCTGAGAGATTTCATGAAAAGACCGTTTTTAGTCATCTTTGACTTTTCTTGACAAAAGTCGTCTTTGACTTTTCCTTGACTTTTTAAAGTCGTCATTGACTTTTTCTTGACTTTTAAGTCGTCATAAACTTTTCTTGACTTTTAAGTCATCTTCGACTTTTCTCGACTTTTCAGTCAACTTTGACTTCCGTTGACTTTTTCCCGACTCGCCTCATAAGTTTGAAGACCGAAATTTTATTTAAAAAAATAATATTTTTGA
This sequence comes from Heliosperma pusillum, assembly GCA_022085475.1. NCBI lineage: Eukaryota > Viridiplantae > Streptophyta > Magnoliopsida > Caryophyllales > Caryophyllaceae > Heliosperma > Heliosperma pusillum. The sequence continues at coordinate 10,311 of JAIUZE010003029.1, read as the reverse complement.
TTTATTTTTATTTGGATTTATTAAGATTTATCATAATTTAATATAATTATTTTGAATTTATTCGGAATTTAAAGAATAACGTTTACGGTTTTAACCGAACGTTATTTAACTATTCCCGACTCATCGTAAAGCGCGAAACGAAACCGAAACTCGACTTTGGCATGAGTCACGCGCCCAGGTCATCGTTTTCCACTCACATTAGATATTTTAATTCTTTTGATTAAACTAATAATAATATCTAGATATTTATTTACTTTATCGATCAGTTAACGAAAATTACGCAAATCGTTTACAAAACTGACCCGATATCACCATACCACACGGTTTTTCTTCCTCTCTTAGCCTTGATATTTTATTTCTTTTCATTATAATAACATAATATCTTGATATTTAATTCAATTAACTTAATATCTAATTAATTACGGTAATATAATTATTATACCGGGTCAATTCCATAACCACAATTTCAAAACCCAACTCACTAGTTTGCTCTATATTACACGACACTCCTCACCCCACTTTACTCACAAACAACTTTTCATTTTACAACAAATCAACTTAAGATCAAATAAATCGTTCTTCATCGTTCTTGAACGTTCTTCGTCGTTCTTCATCCGTTCTTCGTCGTTCTTGAGCAAAACCTTCATAAAACCTTCATTTCTTAATTAAATCCGTCCTAACTTATATTTCTAGGATCTCCTCTTCGCTCCCCATCTTCAAGTACGTTTTATTTTAAATTCCGACAAAATCGTTTTCAACACTTTAATTATGGAAAATCAAGTTTTAAGTTCTAATAATGTTTTCTTGTCATTTCTTATAGGGGAAGATTTTGAAGACGAGTTTGGTGACTCGTATATTTTAGGAGAAGACTAGAAGACGGGTTTCTTAGTTCTTAGTTCTTATTATTTTGGTGCTACTTGATTTTAGCTAGCTAAGGTAACGATTCCGAGTTACTCGACGGATAAATGTTACATAGCTTTGGTTTACTTTAGTTTTTGGTTCATCTTTAGTTTTTGTTCATATGATTATGGTTTTATGATTTTAGTTAGTAACATGATAAGTGGTTGATTTTATTATGTTGTAGGAATTTATGAATATGTTGGTGTCCTTGTTATATTTTTATGATTTCTTCATGATGATGATTGTTGCATGTTGGATGGTTAAATTGGATGTTTAAAAATGGATGTTAGTAATTAAAAACATGTTAGAATTAATTGGAAATTGGGGTTGTTGCTTTGGTTGTGTGAACCGTGGAGGAGGGGCCAAACCGGACCAGACCAGCCGGTCCAGGCCGGTTCAGACCGGTCTGGGTTGGTCCATGGTGGGTCCGGGTTTTGGTCTTTGGGTTGTGTCAATGTTTGATTGTTTAATTGTTGTTTTGACGGGTTTTAATTATGTTAAAGCATGCGGGAAATAATTAGAAACGGTTTTTAGTAAAACCGTTAAAAAGGCCAAAACAGCCCATTGAGCCCCAAAATCAGGCCGTGAGGCCCAAATCAGGCCCATGTGGGTCCGGCCCAACTCAGCCCGTGGGTCCCACTTTGGGACTTGTGACGGTTTTTGAGTTATCGTCATTTTTATCGTGTTTTGTAATAATTAGCAAGTGAGAAATATTAATAAGTAAAATATTTAATTAAAAAGGTTTTTCATAAAATTATTATTTCTCACATGTTAGAAATTATAAGACGAGATCGTAGTTTAATTTAATATCCTTTTAGTCAAACGGGTTTTGGGGTATGATATAATAATTCACATGTTAGAAGTTTTAATAATATAACATGTAATGATTATGTTGATTTTATGTCTATGTGATAAAGACTCTGTTTCTAGCCGGTTTGATCCAAACGGGTTTGGTCAAACTAAGATCTAGTCAGCCCCGATTTGACTGATGACCCGTCGCGGGACTCGGGTCGGGGATTTGTCTTCAAGTATGGTTGTATTTAATTAATGAATTAGCCTTAGTAGATATGAGGCGATATGATATTTGATTATTATTTATATGCAATTAGTCACATGATAGGATGTTTTTCCCGTGACTGTTTTGATTATATGGTTGGTGTCGTGTTGACTAAGTACCCATAGAGAATTATGAGTATATGGCGTCTTGACCATTCTAATTCTAAATGAGTATCTTGGACCATGACATTGATAGGCCGTACTGTCTTTAACGAGTATATAGTTCACGCTTGATAGCTTTTGTGTCCCGGCTTGGTGGGTTTATATCCAAGTCGGGGCATGGCATCCTAAGATTCCGCTTTGGGAAGGGAGCCAGCTTAAGTACTAGCCATCTCTGCTTAGGGGGTCGCCTAGTAGAGTTTCTCAGTACGGTTATGTCATGAGACGGGGAATGGAATAGCTGTTGTCGCTAGGTCTGATAGTCTAGGACAGGATGTTTTCCTACATGTGGTATAGCTCGAGTTACAGAAGTCTTCTACGATGGTCCCTAAGAACTTATGCCTGTTGTAGAGGGACTTGGTCTTCATGTTTGTAATGATTCTATGAGTTCTAGAAGGTGAGATGCAAGCCGGAGGCTAGGATTGATGGTTTGGATTACCGATTGTTAACTGATTCACATGATACGTGTTGATTAGGGTTTGAGTGTATCACGGCCATGTTTCTGAGAGGAACCTCTGAGCTAGCATACCAGCTTCCCTACCTCGAGTTATAGTTTATTATCGGTTTCACATGATAGCTTTCACATGCTAGGTTATTTGTTAGTTATCTGTTTCATAACATGAAAAGCATATCATCTATGTTAAAGTTTTGTATTGTTCATATACATTGCTTTTATGTTATTCATGTTTTATTAAACTTGACATTTCGTGGCTGGGAGGACTCGGAGTTACTCCCCACTGACTGTGGCTTCCGTGTTTATATTTAATGCGGTTGGCAGGTTTGTGATGCATACATTGGGTACATTGACGAGCTAGCGAGCGAAGTATTTACCTTGGACCTATATTCGGTTCTTAGATTGTATATTATTATACACTCTTTTATTTCTGTATTTATACGGGAGATATGTCTCCCGTTTCAGATACTTTTATTGTATAATATTATTTCCGTTTTGTAATGACCCTTTTTATTTATGACACCCTTCGTTATGTATTTAAATTTTTTTTTTTTTTTTTTTCTTTCCGCAAATTTGAGGGTGTCACAACATCAATCTCGGCAAGGCCAGCCCAAATGGCTAGAATTTCCCAATCCAGCATTGCTTGACGTTCTACCCCTACAATATCATGCTCGAGCAGAATAATTATTAATTGCTCGCTTGCTATGCGTCTCCCAGCCTCCTTATAAAGGTCCAGCATCGTCACCGTTCGTACTTTTTCCATGTAAACGTTCCCATCATATTTAGTACGGGATAGACTCCTGACCTCTTTCAGCTTGGGGAAATGATGCGGTGTGCTACCTTTCACAACCTACATGTAGCTAACTAAATTAAGTTGCTCTTTCAATGATGAGGCGATAGTAGAACTTAAAATATAAAGAGAGTTGATTAAATACCTCATCAAGTTGTTGTTTTGACGAGGTAGTAGAAAGATTATTGTCTATCGAGTTAGACTTATCCATGTTTTTTGTTACCTACAAAACAAAAATATAACATATAAATTTCACTATTTATAAAGGTGATGAACAAAGACAAAAGGCTGGTTAAATTAGATGTATTTTTCTAACCCAGCTACATTCTGTTGAATTTTTTGATCACGAGGCAGGAAAATGTGGCTATTAGGCCATTGGACAAAACAGTGAACCGCATCTGCCAGAATTAGAAGGTCGTCACGGACTGGGACGGGCAGTTTACGGGTTTCACAGCCCTTCGCGACTACCTCTATCTCCACTTTTGCATGATTCGGCAAGAGTGGTACGCCATGAACCAAGATGGTTTCCACTGAGTCATTGGGCTTTGGGTATATGATGAAACCCCGGGCAACACGAACCACATCCTCGGATGAAGGGTCGGTGAGAAGAACTACCCGCTTATTTTTGGCCTGAAGAATACACATTATTTACTAAATACCAAAATATAATAGATATCATAAATGATCTATATTGAGTATATAATGTAAAGTTAGTTACAAGTATTTATTGTTGGTGGGTAGGCTATTATACTTGAACATGTCCAGACCAGATATTTCATATGCAGTACAACATCTCAACCAATTTCTAAGACAACCTAGGGTACCTCATTTGAATGCTGGCCTACATGTCATCAAATATTTGAAGGGTACTATAAATACAGGGTTGTTATACAGTGCATAGTCTGATTTAGCAATGACAGCATGTACTGATTATATTTCTGTAAACCCCGTGTTCCATGAGAGAACCTAACACTTGAGTATAGACTGTCACTTTGTGCGTGATAAGCAACAACAAGGGTTTTTGAAAACTCAGCATGTTCTCTCTAGTATTCTTATGATCTAAACCTCTTCTTATATCATCTTCATACTAACTTCTTATATTCTACATACCTCATTATTGTCACCCGTCTTCTCAGCCGGCTCCTCAAGTTGCGTCCCCTTTTCAGAGTTATTTACCTTATAAAATTAATTAACCAATCAAAGGCATGACTGCTGAAAAGAACAAATGCAGAGGTTCAAAATGGTTAAGTCGTATTTACCTTATCGGCTTGAGGTATCAAAAACTCAGCAGCATTAGGTACCTCACCCGTCACCTCAAGTTGCGTCCCCTTTTCAGACTCATTTACCTAATAAAATAAACCAATCAAAGGCATGGCTGCTGGAAAGAACAAATGCAGGAAAAAAAAAGTCATATTTACCTTATCGGCTTGAGGTATTAAAACCTCGGCAGCAGTAGGTACCTCACCCATCTTCTCAGCCGTCTCCTCATGTATTGGCTAGGTAGCACCAAAACGGACACGGACACGGACACAGACACGGACACGATACGTACACGTGATACGACATCTCGTGAAATTTAGGACACGGGACACGGCATTTAAATTTAATAAAATATATATTTTATAGTTATAAATAACATACAATTTTATTTTTGTATTAGTATTCGATATTAAATGTAAATAATTGAGTGTAAAACTTGACTTTAACGATAATTTATTCTCATTTCCCACCCAAACTCATCTTCTAATCAATTTTCCCACCCAAATTCATCTTCAAATCAACCTAATCTAGTCTTTCAATCTCACATTCCTTGTTTATAGGTGTCCGTGTGTCCGTGTGTCCGACACGGTGTCCGACACGGGACGGCTGGTTAGGTGAAGTGTCCGTACTACCTAGTGTATTGGCAAGGTAGTAGTGTCTGCCTCTTGACCAATCTGTTGCACTACCTCACCCTTTTTAATGACATCCTCCATCATCTTCAATTCTTCTTCGGAAGGCTTGCCTCCAGAATTCATCTTCAGTATCACGGAGGCCAATAACTGAACCTGCACGCCCAAAATGTAGAATCAGCAATTTGTTAAAACAATAACATGTGAATTTTAAATGACAATAACAAATGGTATACGTACCATGTCAGCCTTCCCCTTATTTTTCTTCTTCTTGTTCGAGCTAGTTGTCCCATAATATTTCGTGACTCCGACATGTAATGGGACGCCCCTCAATCGACCTGGATGCTCGGGACGGCCGATCGCTCTAGCAAGAACGTCGTCACGACCACTCGGAGTGAATTTCCCTTCCGCAACCTCCTTCAGAACATTCTCCTATAATATATTAAATAAACTTTATTTTATTTTTGTTACTAAAATAAATAGATAGTCAGACATACAAGAATTGAACAATAAAGTTATTAAAAACCCGTCTTAATAAAATAATACTTACTATGTTGGTCAAGACTTCCTGATCATATTCGTTACATGTTCGGGATCCTTTAGGCGTGTGCCCTTCTTTATAAGTTACGTGCCGATTCAAGTCGGTCACACCCTTTGACACCTACACATTAACTCAAAAATAATATATGTATACATGTATATCAAGTCCAAGTATGATATAAAAAAATCTATTATATAGATGCTACTTACAAGATTTAATCCAATCAATCTGTAACCGCCTCGAGAACCATAATATACCCCCCGCTTATGTGAGATGTTAGCACGATTTCTGGTGCTAACGCTCTTCAAATCATATAAAATCGCAAGTAGATGAGACAAATAGAAAATTATAGATACAAGTAGAGGTGTACAGCGGGCCGGGCTGGAAGCGGGCCGGGTTGTGTGAGAGGGAGCCCGAGCCCACACTGCGGGCCAGAGGGGTGCGGGCCAGGCCGGGCCGGGCTGGGGATTTGGTGGCCCTGGACCGGCCCGATTGGGAAAAAATGGGTGCGGGTCAGTGTGGGCTGGGCGGGCTGGGGGTGTGGCCGGGGAAAATGGAGCCCGGGACCGGCCCGGGTTGGGGGAGCGGGTTGGGCGGGCTGGGGTAGCGGGCCAGCGGGCCGGGGAAGTTGGAGCCCGGTTAGGCGGGCCGGGTCAGTGTGGGTCGGGCCGACCCGCAATGTTGGCCAGCTCTAGATACAAGTAGAGTTTTAGAAAAATGTAACCTGAAACTTTTAGAAAAATGTAACCTTAAGTAGAGTTTTACAAAAATGTAATCATATGACATGGATACTTAACCTGGAACTTTTCAGTAGCTCGTTTCGCCTTATAATTATCCCATTGTTGCTGAGTGATGTTGGGGTACTTTGTCGGTGGGCTCTTATGCATTTGCCCCGTCTCCTTGTCGACATACAAGTGTAATTTGGCAAGGTCACACCTCCACTGCCTTAAGACTGCCGCTGCCTTACGTAATAAATACTTATCATGGCAGTCGGGAATATCGAAAGCTTCCTGCATCATCATCATATATACTAATAAGCGGCTGTCTAATATCATCAATTTATACGAACCTTTATACGGCTTCCTGCCTTATGTAATAGTAACTTCTGCAAAATAAAATGGTGTTTAGCTAAAGATATTATCATACCTTTATACGGGTTAAGAGTAACTTCTGCAATGCAGGATTTATATTCCTAAAATCATCTAAATCAATAGGCGCAAACTGTTTGGTTGTAACTCCAATCCAAGTGGATAAATGGCCATCATTTGGACCAGTAGGAACACCTTTCAAACTCCATTTTATTTCCATCGGCTTTTTTGCCGCTATAGCTGCAAGGGCTGCAGGGCACTTCGAAGCACCCCTCTCACCAGGCTTATCCCCCTTATCATTGTTTTATACTCTTTTCCGTTTTTCACCCATGATAATCCTAAGACACTAAGACCTTCAAAAGAAATGAAATAGTAACGGAACAGAATCATGCATACAGCGATTCTAAAACCGTAAGACCTTAAAATGAATGAAATAGTAACTGAACAAATAAAGAGTCATGCAGAGATTCTAAAACTATAAAAACTTAGAAAGGAATGAAACTAGATGATAAAAAGAACGATAAATAGAAAATGAAAACAAAAAGATGAACTTCAATCTTAAAACCCTAAAGACGAAACACAAAAATTACCTGATAAAGAAAATGAGAACATGGTGATGATAAAGAGAACGAGCAAGATGATGATCTAGAGAACGAGGAGGATGATGATGATAATAAACAAAAAGATTTGTGTTGTAAACGAGGATGATTGTAAACGTGGAGGATGATGATGATAATGTACGTGTGTTTAATTTACTCTATAGGATTGTAAATTATTTTTTATTAAGAGAAACTAAAGGGTTTCTTACCATAATGTTTGAGAAACTATTGACAACGGTTATCCTACAAACCACCGTTGTTATAGAGTAATGACAACGGTTAAAGCACACCCGTTGTAGAAAGAAATAACACTAAGACAACGGTTTATTTATTATGACCCGTTGTTGAAAGTAATAACAACGGTGGTATTCTAAAACACCGTTTTTATAGATTATGTATATTTTTTTTAATTTTTCAGATACGCGCGCGCGGTATTTAAATTTGAGGCACGAAATAAATTCATTAACTTTGCTCTAAATTAATTTATTTAACTTTGCTCTAAATTTAATTTAATTTATTTTACTTTGCTCTAAATTTTTATATTATAGGCGTAAGTTACGTTTAATTATTAGCTCGGATCGGGTTTGGCCTGGGAATCAATTCTGATCGGGTTAGATTCGGCGGGTTTGTAATTAATAACTTTATCGATCGGGTTATTATTAATTATTATTAGTTTGAATTGGTTCAATTCGGGTCGAAGCGAGGGTCCTTTCGGCTTTCAATTCGTGTCTGTTTCGGGAATGATTATAATTGGGCGGGTCGTCGATAATTTCTGGGTCAAGCGGATGTGGTATATATATATCGAGTCTAGATAGGGATCCTCGAATCGGGTCATTTTCTTTTTAATTAAGGAACTGGTTATTATAATTATCATGCATCACTAGTTAACCTGAAACTGATCGATCGGGTGGCCAGGCCAGCAGTTACGGATCGGGCAATCCACTATCTAGAGCAAGTAGCTACGTACTTCAATTCGGGTCGATCGCTTTTGGGCCGGGTCGGGGGCACGTGTCATTATTAACCTCGTATATATGTACTACTTATTGCAATAATATTGATGATAATATAATATTGATGATATATATATATATAATTAATGATGATGACTTCCGGATCATTAATTAACGCTCGTACTACTTTGCAATAATAACATATTCATCAATGCACATGCAAGTAAGTATTATATATACACGTCAATGTTTCCCAAATTAAATAATGATGATATATATATATATATATGGGGTCGATCGACTTCGTTCATCCAAGTACGCTAATAAAAGGGACGGATATATTGACGATGCATATATATATATATATATATATATATATATATATATATATATATATATGCTCAAATTAATTAAAAAGGACGGTTTATTGCTTTTTTACCACCTATATATAATATATATTATATTATTGTGTATGTATGTACATACGTTTTATCAACAAATAAATGGTTAATAATAATAGGCCATATTTCGATCAGGTAGTTAGATTCGTCGGGCCGTTTTTGCATCACAAACCTGAAACTGTCCGACCCAAAATTAATTAGCAAGTATCGGGTTATTTAATTTAATTCGATAGAAATCATTATTTATTATCCGCGTGATGATTATTAAGTATCATTTTCGGGTCGGATCACTTTTAATTATTAAGTATCATTATTAGTATACGTGTGTTACTTCAAAATAACCCTAAACCCTAAACCCTAAACCCTAAACCCTAAACCCTAAACCCTAAACCCTAAACCCTTGGATCTTTGAGTATGGATGGCTGAGATTTAATCCCAAAATATTATACTCTACTGTTTCCCATGCACAATCATTAATCATGCAAATACACATGTTCCCACGTTTGACATTCCCTCTCTAAAAACACATTTTCCCACTTTACCATATCTCTCCTCATCTTCTCATTTTTCTGATTTTCTCTTCAAACTGTTCGTCTTCCTTACTCCATCTTCATCCTTACTCCATTTTCATCCATAGTTCATCCATATTTATCATCCTTACTCCATTTTCATCCATAATTCATCCATATTTATCCATTATAGAGAGTTCAACTTGCTATCTTCATCCTTAATCTCCGGTACATTCATCCCTATTTATCCATATTGTAGTTTTGCATTATTTTTCTTTTTATTAACCAAGTTGAATTTGTTTCGTGTGGTTTTATCATTGTTCGTTTAATTTATTTCGCTATTTTTGAATTTTAATAAGTTGAACCTGTATCGCCATTTTCTCAGAAGTTTATCAAATTTACTGTATAATGCGTTTCTCCCTTTTTTTGTGTTTCTCCCAATTGCATTACTTGTAATTTAATTGCCCGATATATTTGTAATTGTACATGAAACTTTAAAGTTTGTTATTTGTAACTTTAAACCTGTTTAGTGTAACTCTAGATTTGTGTATTGTAACTGAATTCTGTAGTCCACATTATAATTTTGAATGTTTTTATGAATTTGAAGTTGTGTCGTGTCCTACATGAAACTTTAAAGGTTTTTTTTTTAACTCTAACTACTAATTATGAAACTTTAGTTCATCAAGGAAAGAAGTGTGTTGTTGACTGCTGTTGTGTCTTGTATACTGTAACTCTAACTAGTTTTTATGAAACTCTAACTACAATTTATGAAACTTTAGTCTATATAGTCTGTACCTCTAATTATTATTTATGAAACTGTTGTTGAATGTTTTTATGAAACTCTAACTAGTTTTTATGAAACTCTAACTACAATTTATGAAACTTTAGTCTAGATATTCTGTAACTCTATTTATTATTCTGTAACTCTAACTAGTTTTTATGAAACTCTAACTATAATTTATGACACTCTAACTA
>JAIUZE010003026.1:0-18038 GCA_022085475.1 Heliosperma pusillum | reverse complement strand
TCCTATTATACATTTATTCTATAAAATAAAATTATTTAAATTATACAAACCGGCGATACGAGATCGCAATAAAATTACAACCAAAACGTTATTCCCTTACATTACGGGTAATAACGATAAAAATTAACTAGGCCATACTAGTTACAAAATTTGCATAAATTATTAAATAAATGACATTCTGATCATTCACCCCTAAAATTAAATAAATTTCTGAAAAAATTCAATCGCCAAATCGTCCTACATTCAATTCATTCTCATTGTAACTCGATTTTTTTTTCCGTTCCGTGATTTTATTGATTTTTAAACCATTAAAATCACTATCAACAATTTAAATCGCAATTTAAATTCAAAATAATTAACTAAACTGATTTAGAACTCAAAATTAGTCACTACTAATTTTGTTGGTCATTAATTAGATTGATTTGATTTCATTTGATAAATATTACGGTTTAATCATAACAATTATGAAATAAAACCAAAATAAAATATAAACATCATAAAATTTGAAACCAAAAATTTTGTACATTCTGGAAACTTTCCAGGAACTATAAAAATAAAAAACATTTGCTCAAAAAATTTAAATTAATTTTATGAACAAATAGCTTTGTATTTAATGGTTTTATCAAATAAAAACATTAGATATAGTAAAACAGTGAAACAAAATATGAAATTTCACCAAGAGTATCAACATCAGAATGTTAAATGTAAAAAAAATTTTCAAGACCAGAAATGGACGTTTCAATTTTATGAACATTATAATCTCATATTATCGACTTTTATCGTATAAATATCAATGAACATGCAATACATAAGTAAAATTCACGAAATTTTACATACAATATTTAAAAAATGCATGTGAGATCATATTAAAATTTCATGGCCAAAATCAACATGAAACTATTTTTAGTTAACTTTTAACTCATGAAATGCATGTTAACTCGGTTTAAACGCCAAAAATCAAAATAAATAGCAAATTAATCCCTAAAATCACGAAATTTAACCACAAACATTTTGAGGTCAGTAGGTATACATGCACCAAAAAAATTTGTCAGAATCATATTTTAACTCAAAATCTTTGATTTATTAGTTATCTTATAACTTTAATAAAAATGTCCAAAATGAACATGCATGCTACAAGCTAACTCTGATACCAATTGAAAGTCCATAGACCTTAATTAGATTCCTCTAATTATTTACTAAATTACTTTTTAATTTAGTTTATAATGATCTATGTAACATGCATGCAAATATAAAGACATTTATATAAGAGAAGAAATTTCCTCACATTGATGTGGAAAATATAAGGGCACAACAAGAACTCGTTCTTGTTGATCTTGAGCTACAAATATGGTTGAACACAAATAATCTCCAAAGTAGAAGATCTCCTCTTAGTTGCACCAAAATGAACCAAACAATCTACCCTTATTATTAACTAGATAATAAGATAGATAATATACTACTAATATTAGACTATATTACTACACTAGTAATACTTAGGAAATATTAGTATATGAGAGTTGTAGTGAGAAGATGAGTTTTGAGAGATGAATGATAAAATAAGTAAGAATCAAGAAGTCAAGGAATGAACAACAATTGCTCTCCTTTTATAGCCAAGAGGGCCGGTTATTTCATCACAAAGTGGTGATGATTTCTTCTTATTTTATTGCCATGTAAGGTGGTAATGTGTTGTAGTGAATAAAATGATATCATGTTAGCTATTCATGTCATAAGCATATGTTGCTTATGAGTATGAATAAGAACAACCAACATCACCATTTGACTTCACCACAACCGGCCATGTGAGCCACAATTTGATCCATTTTGATTTTTGATATTTGTCCCACAAATACTTACTAATCATATGCTTAATTATCTTGTATAATTAAGTGTTAATTTGATCATATAACAATTATATGACTCAATTAAATAAATAATATGTACTTAACATTTTAAGTAATATTTTACCATTATATCAATATATAATGGGTCCCACAATGCTTAGTTAAATTATTTTACAACTCCTTGTAAATACAATTAACTAATTACCTCTATCTCAAAACCTCAACTAATTTAGTAATTTAACGATTAATTACTAAGTTAAATCTTATTTAATCGTATTAAAATAAGATATAAATTTATTAGTCAATTATCGCATAATTGAAAAATAAGCTTAATCGAATTTGAGTTCTTAACTCAATTTCTAACAATTAACTCTCGTACATATCGAATATATGTAATGTACTAATTAACTGTATCGTATACAAATAATTAGTTACTATTTGGATTTCATCCTTTAGGTGTGACCGAAAGGGATCAGTTGATCACCGCCGTCAAACGACAATAACGTCAAACTCTAGTCAGCCAACCGTTATTGATTTACGTTAATCAACTGACTAATCATATATATAGTCAATAAATATCCCAATTATATTCCATAATAAGATTTATTATGTGGCGCACTTTTGTGGAGGACACCTACTCCAACAAAAAGCACTACGCTTGAGACTCGATTTTGCACTTGACACGCTACGGCTTTTTAAGAGGCTTTTTGGACCAAATAAAAACCAATTTGATTTTAGAAAAAACACGATTTTGAAAGTATAAAATTAATTAAATAATATGGCAAGTTGCCTCCCGTAAGCGTTGGTTTAACGTCCCGCACAACGCATATTCAAGTTTATGAACCAAGTATGGGGTCACACACCACTACCCTTTCAATAAGGAAGATATCATCAAATTAAGAGCGGAACATTTTAATGCTCTTTGGAGAAGATCACACAAGCTAGCAATAGAGGTAATAAAGACATTATAACAAGTTACAAAAAGAAACCACACACAACTAATAATGATATAATCATGTACAACATACGCATCATGCATGTGCTTTGAATATTTCAAAAATAATCATAGTCACATGGTAAGAATCTTTATAAAACTGAGTCATCTTATATTCGAGGTGCATAATTTTCAAACCAACAATATTGCAAACCAAATTTGATATCCCAATAAAGACATAAAGATAGAATAGCATTCTTACTTTCAAACTAATTTGTCTTCAAGAACTTGTTCCAAGATGTAGAACTTAGCCTTTCATAAAATTAACTGAAACAAAAATAGGAATCTGGAAATTTTTTATATGTATTGTAATGCTTACAAGTTGTTTTACTTTCAAAATAATTTGGCTTTCGTGGTTTGACGTTAATGTTTTGGGCCTTAACTTCTTTTTAATCCCCAAGCTCGTAATGCAATTCTCGATCACGGCATCTACACATTAAACCGAAAATATACAAAAACATATCCAAATAGCACAACCACTACTATAATGCATATGTGAGCTACAATAATTAATAATAACATAAGTATGTACTAAAGTAGCTCAGAATTGGCTTGGTAAACATGATATAACACCGTCACATCATTGAGTGGCCCAGATTGGGCCGAGTATCCCAGATACACGAGCTACAAATCCATAATAAGGTACATGATGGAGAATCCCCTACCTATATTAACAAATAATATGTTCCAAAGTAGACGATTATTAGAGCGATTGGCAGATACATCTAATTGTAAAGTTGTTTGAGTTATGACAGCTTTTTATTTACAGTTAGTTTTATGTAATCAGAATCGACTAACAGAAATAATAAGAATAAGAAAATGTAAAATATAAACAATTTTTAAACTCCTAATATCGGTTACTAGGGATTGAGAATTAAATTGATTGAAAATTGAACCAGACAAAGGCTCTGTTCTTTTGGACTGAATTTGTCTGAACTGAACTGAACTGAACTTAATGGAGCTGAACTGAACTGAATTGAACTTAATGAAGCTGAACTGAACTGAACTGAATTTAATGGAGCTGAACTGAACTGAACTGAAATAACAAAAAGATAACAATATTATTATTATTATTATTATTATTATTATTATTATTATTATTATTATTATTATTATTATTATTATTATTATTATTATTATTATTATTATTATTATTATTATTATTATTACTATTAATCATTAGTAATCATAAGATTATATTAATATAATCTAATAATAATCAAATAAGATACAAAAAAATATTATAGCAATATAATAAAAAATATAATATTAATATAAATGATAACATTATTAATTATAGTAATAAATATATAAAATTAAGTAACTAAAAAATAAATATGATAAGTATAATATAATAATATAATAATATAATCAATAATATAAAATATAATTTATAATAATAATAATAATAATAATAATTAATATTATAATAATAATAATAATAATAATTAATAATAAAATTATTATATTAATAATATTTAATAATAATTTAATCAGATGTATAAAAAACTAAAACAATAATATAAGAAAAAATATTATAATAATAATAAAATACTAATATAAATGATAACATTATTAATAACAATATAATATAGTAATAAATATATTAACAATAGTAACTAAAAAAAATATAAATAATATAAATAGTAATAAAGTAAATATAATTAATAATAATAATAAAAATAGACCTAATTATAATATATTAATTCATAATAATAATAATTATTATTATTATTGTTATTATTACTAATATTAATAATAATAATATTAATAATAATAATAATAATAATAAATATGTTTCTAATAATATTCATAATAATGAATATATCAATAAAATATAAAATATAATATTAATAATTATTAATAATAGTAATATATCCATTAATCGTAATAATATAAGAATAAATAAATATATTAAACATAAACATAATAGTATAAAGAATAATTATAACGGTGATATAATAGTAATAAATAATTTTTTAAAAATATAAATATAATAATAAAAACAATATTAACTGAATTAACATAATAATAACAATGATAAGACTAATAATCATAATAATGTTGAAATAAAAGTAATCTGAACTGAATTGAACTGAATTGAGCTGAACTTAATGGAGCTGAACTCAACTGAACTGAACTGAACTGAACATAATAGAGCTGAACTGAACTGAACTGAACTTAATAGAGCTGAACTGAACTGAACTTAATGAAGTTGAACTGAACTTATAGGAACTGAAATTACGTCCAAAAGAACAGGGCCTAAAAGGAACAAATTTGGATATTTGATTAAAAGGTGAAAGTTTTCTTAATTTAGACTTTATAATATTGTTTATTAGAAATCTAAAATTATAAGTAACCTAAATTAAATTTAAACCCGCCAATATTGATTATTAGCGATTTAAATCGGTTGTGATTGAAAGAAAGTTCAAACTTTGAGAAAGGTGTAATTCAAATTTAATTCAAATAACAGAAAACAAGGGTAAAAAATAAAGGATTGAAAATACGGATACCCCGTATTTACGAAGATTTTCTAAAAATGATAATTAAACACGCGAATTGAAGCAGAAGAATAAGCAGGAAAAGACTATCATGTTCTACAAACACTTAGAAGAGGCACACCAGATGGTGCGTTTCTTCTAAGTGGCGCATCTATCATGTTCTACAAACACTTCGATCTGATGATTATGATCGCATAAGATTGATTTTAAGACATGCAATATAAATAATGTATGAAAACTATACAAAACTAAGAAACCAAGAGTAAAATCGGTTGATAACACCCTAATTAAAACTTAAATGTTAGCGAGACGCGAGATTTAACTAAGTCGGTTTTAGTGGTTACTCGGAACTAATGTGGAGAGTTCCTTGAACCTATTTAAGGATTTAAATTGGAAAAGTGTTGAGTAATTGTGTTGCGTAACTCAAATTTGGTAGGTCTAATGCAACGACATTGATACAACGACAAGAGTCTGGCTTACGTGGTCGATTAATCAAGCACGTAGATGTCATAAAATACTAATACGGTTTAGAATATGGAAGAGAGGGAAGACAAGAGGAGAAAAATAAACTTCGGTGTCTCGAATTATGTAGATTTGAGGTCTATATGTATAACAAAACAAGAAAAAAAAACAAGCCAAAACACGCAATAGGAAAGATGTACCTGTTAGAAGAGACACCTCACCCTGTCCGCCTATCAGAAGGGGAGCACCACCTGGTGCGTACTTTCTAAAGCAGTTTACTCCACCTTCAACAAGAAAGCACGTAGAAACGGATTCTTAGGGCATCAGGATAAATCTTTATCTTTTGAAATAAAATTCCTTCTATATGTCTCATAATCTAACTCTTAAATAATATCTTGACTTTTTTTAGAATATTTCATCTGGGAACGAGACGGGATGCCGATAATGGAGACGATTTAACCCGGACTTGGAATTGGCTCTAATTACTGTCAAAACTACCGTATCAGCACTTATATGACGACTCATGGTTTTCGAGAGTGTTCGAGTTACCTTTCATTTAGCGGTTTATGAAATGTGATAAACTCGTGATATATGCTAAGTATGTCGTCCGATCATCATCAGGTGGCTTGCGGGAAGTAGAAACTGAGATATCAACACTAGCATAAGGTATTGTGTGACATGACGTAGGGGTATTATTTGTATCATATCCGACCGACATCTTGGTTAAGTCAATGGTAGAAGTGAGGAGTGGTTTAGAAGCGTCATACGCTTTTCATAGGTTTTGTATTTGGCATCATGCATCCAATATAACAAGATATTAAAAGATCCGGATTTGAAATCAACTTTGAGGAAAGGAAACAGAGCAAAGCTTTTGATTCAACTAGCGCCTTAACTTAAAATCAGCAAAAGAATGCTGGTGTGGACTCATTGGCCCCAAATATTTGAAATCATCTCCAAAACACCAATTAGTTTGTCAAATAACATCACTTAGCTAAAAAATTATGAAAATTAATTATGAGATGACTCAAACTGCAAAGCACTATTCAAAAAGTGCAGTAGTGGGCCAACATCAATGTATCATCGATTAGTTTGTACTCCCATCTTATATATCATATCGAGCTTAATAAGTTCTCAATCTTAAGACTAAATAAACTTCATGAATACTCTGATCACATACATTATAAGGAGTAAAGGGTAGAGTGAAAGGGAACTCAAACGCCAAGTTGTGAATAGAAATTCATGAATACTCTTATCAAATACATAATAAGGAGTAAAGGGTAGAGTGAAAGGGAACTCAAACGCCAAGTTGTGAATAGAAATTATTTGTCTAATATGCAACTTGATAAACAGTGAATAACAAAATATATGAATTATATTTTTTGGATGATAAATAACGAATACATGATCAGACTTATATACTACCCAATGCTTAGCCTTAACCACAATTCTTGCCTAAATACAATTCTACTTCTTAGGAAACTAGGATACCAAATATGAACTATAATAGAATACCAATATGTAATATACTATATTTTATTGTATATTCTCACACTCCCCCTCAAGCTGAAGCACTAGGTATATCGATGCCCAACTTGAACTGTAGGTATGTATATGCTTCACCTCCAAGCGCCTTAGTGAATAAGTCTGCAATTTGTTCCTTACTTCTCACATGAATTGTGGAAATGGTATGGTCCAAAAGATGCTTGCGGATAAAATGACAATCAATTTCTATATGCTTTGTGCGATCATGGAACACGGGATTCTTGGCAATATGTATTACTGCTTGATTATCACAAAATAAACGCATTGGACGATCATGAATGATACCAAGTGAACTCAAAAAACTCTTTAACCAAATTAGCTCACTTGTTAAGGCCGCCATTACCCTATACTCTGCCTCCGCTGACGATCTTGCTACTGTATTCTGCTTCTTGGCTTTCCATGAAATGGGTGTCCCACCTAGTAAAACAAAATAGCCCGTCAAAGATCGTCTACTCAAAGGACAACTCGCCCAATCCGAGTCTGAGTAACCATGTAACTCCAACTTTGCATTCCGTTGCATAAAAATTTCTTTTCCAATGCTTCCTTTAATATAACGAATGACTCTAATGACAGCATCCCAATGTTCTTTTCGTGGAGCGTGAATGAATTGCCAAAGAATATGAACAACATATACTAGGTCTGGTCTTGTGATTGTCAAATACACAAGCCGACCTACTAATCTTCGATAAGGCAAGGGATCCTTAAGAAGGTACCCTTCGGCCAAGGCTAGCCGATGGTTTTGAGGAATAGGCGTAGCGATGGGTTTTGCTCCTCCCATCCTTGCTTCCTCAATAATCTCAACAGCATACTTACGTTGACTTAGAAAAAGACCCTTCGGTCCAAAGGCCACTTCTATTCCCAGAAAATACTTCAATCGACCAAGATCTTTAATACCAAATTTACCATTAAGAAAAGTCATGAGTTGATTGAACACATTCGTGTTATTGCCAACAATTATCATGTCATCAACGTAAATTAATACAGTAAGAAACACATCACCTCGAGTGTGGGTAAATAACGAATAATTCCCCTGAGACTGTGTAAAACCATAACACTTCAATGAGTCTGCAAGCTTGGCGAACCAATTTCGTGATGCTTGTTTGAGACCATATAATGACTTTAATAATTTACAAACTTGATTCGGCTTTTGAGCGTGAACACCGAGGGGCAATCTCATGTAAACTTCTTCATCTAAGTCTCCATGGAGAAACGCATTATTGACGTCGAATTGCTCGGTAAGCCAATTTTTTGCAATTGCTACCGCCAATAAGCACCTTACACTAGTCATTTTCCCGACTGGAGCGAAAGTTGCATGATAATCGTGAAAGTCCATAGACCTTAATTAGACTCCTCTAATTAGTTACTAAATTACTTGTTAATTTAGTGTTTAATGATCTATGCAACATGCATGCAAATATAAAGAAATTTATATAAAAGAAGAAATTTCCTCACTTGATATGGAAATTAAATGGGCACAACAAGAACTTCTTGTTGTTCTTGAGCTATAAATAAGGATGAAAAAGAGCAATCTCCAAATTAGAAGACCTCCTTCAAGTTGTACCAAGATGATACCAAATAATCTATCTTTATTATTAACTAGATAATAAGATAGATATTATGCTACTAATATTATTATATATTACTACACTAGTAATACTTAGTAAATATTAGTATTATGAGAGTTTTAGTGAGAGGATGAGTTTTAGAGAGAAGTGTGAATTAAGCACAAAATGAACAACAAAAATGAACAACCATATTGCCCTTTTATAGGCAATATGGCCGGTCCATGTAGCCCTTACAAGGGACTTATTTTGCTTATTTTAATTCACATGCAAAGTGGTAGAGTGTAGTGTTGAGTGAAATGATTTTAGGTTACTATTCATGTCATAATCTCATGTGACTTGTGAGCATGAATAAAAGCAACCATCATCACCTACACCACTACTACTTGACCGGCCACATGAGGCCTTATTTGGTCTATTTTGATTTTTGATATTTGTCCCACAAATACTTATTAATCATATTCTTAATTATCTTGTATAATTAAGTGTTAATGTGATCATATAACAATTATATGACACGAATAAATAAATAATATATACTTAACATTATAAGTAATATTTTACCATTATATCAATATATAATAGGTCCCAAAATGTTTAGTTAATTTATTTTACAACACCTTGTAAATATAATTAACTAATTACCTCTATCTCAAAACCTCAACTAATTTAGTAATTTAACGATTAATTACTAAGTTAGATCTTATTTAATCATATTAAAATAAGATATAAATTTATTATTCAATTATCGCATAATTGAATAATAAACTTAATCGAATTTGAGTTCTTAACTCAATTTCTAACAATAAACTCTCGTACATATCAAATATATGTAATGGACTAATCAACTGTATCATATACAAATAATTAGTTACTATTTGGATTTCATCCTATAGGTGTGACCGAAAGAGATCAGTTGATCACCGCCGTCATACGACAATAACGTCAAACTCTAGTCAGCCAACCGTTATTGATTTACGTTAATCAACTGACTAATCATATATATATATATATAGTCAATAAATATATACCAATTATATTCCTTATTGAGATTTATTATGTGGCGCACTATTGTGGAGGACACCTACTCCAACAATCTCACACTTGTCTGACACAAGTGTGCGTCACCAATTCTCTTGTCTCTTTATCACATCGCCTACTCAACGCATGGTGTCTTTCAGGTCGCACTTGCGATTGATAAAATCTAGAGTGGTTTTCTCGATAGGGAGAGTAACTGTCTGACCGGAAAATCTACCATAGATCTCTTTCCGAGCGTGGCCACGCATTTACAGTAACTTCTCCTCGAGTGGCCTAAAGATGTTTGTACCCAACGTGGGTGGACAATTCCTGTTGATTCATCTACTCTGTATGATGGAGATCACCATTATCCAGAAGATGTCCATCGGCCTCCTTTTACGGCACCACCTAGAACATCAACCAAAACCAATCGGAAACTGCACCGACTCAGATAGACGGTCGCCAGTCAAAAGAATCGACTAATAGGAATAAGATAGAAGACCCTGCCATGACCAGGCATCAAATAATTGATTTAAGGGTCTCTACAAAGGTCACTGTCCGTCAAAGGTCATACAGTCTGTTTATGTAAACGACCAGTCATCTCCATGACCCCATGGTGCTGAACCAACTATCAATCGACTTACAATCTAGTCACTTCGAGACGTCACCTCATTGAGTGATTAGGGACAAAATACTAAGTTCGTCCTATTCACTTGAATAGGGTCCAACATTGTCTTATAATCTATTCGGATAAACAAAGTATTAAATTTAGTCAAACTAAATAAAAGAGTTTATAATAAAACTCGAACAATGAATGCAATTATCATATATAAAATAATTAATACAACATTCAATTATTACATATTACATAATCTAAAGGAATTCTGGTACACGTCTCAATCCCATTGTGACGACATGACCATCATGCTTAGCCTTTGATAAAGGCTTGGTTAAAGGATCAGCAATGTTGTCATCTGTCCCAACCTTACAAATGTCCATTTCCTTTCTGTCCACGTAATCTCTAATTACATGATATTTCCTAAGTACATGTCTAGACTTATTACTAGACTTGGGCTCTTTTGCTTGAAAAATACCCCCACTGTTATCACAATAAATCGTGATAGGATCTTTGGCAGTAGGGACTACTGTTAGTCCTTCCAAAAATTGTCGAATCCATACAGCTTCAGACGCTGCAAGGTACTCTGCTTCTGTTGTAGAATCCGCTGTAACGCTTTACTTGAAACTCTTCCAGCAAACAGCTCCTCCATTCATCATATAAACGTAGCCGGATTAGGATTTCATATCATCCCTATCTGTTTGGAAAATGGCATCTGTGTAACCCTTTACACGTAACTCAGTCTCGCCTCCAAACACTAAGAACAAATCCTTGGTCCTTCTTAAGTACTTAAGGATGTTCTTTACGGCTATCCAGTGACTCTCACCTGGATTTGCTTGGTAACGACTTGTCATGCACAAAGCATATGCAACATCGGGACGAGTGCACATCATAGCATACATGATTGATCCAACAACATATGCATAAGGGATCAATTTCATGCGCTCAATCTCCTCGGGTTTCGTAGGGCACTCTGACTTGCTCAAAGTGATCCCACTTCCCATAGGAAGAAAGCCTCTCTTAGAGTCTTTCATGTTGAACCGATCAATAATCTTATCAATATAAGTCTCTTGACTTAATGCTAGTATCCTTTTAGATCTATCCCTATAGATCCGGATACCTAAGATGCGCTGGGCCTCTCCTAAGTATTTCATTTGGAAATGTATTCCTAGCCACTCCTTTACAGAAGTGAGCATTGGAATATCATTCCCAATGAGTAGTATGTCATCTACATACAAGACTAGAAAAGTTACTTTACTCCCACTAAACTTCATGTATAAACACGGTTCCTCGACACTTCGAGTGAACCCATTTTGTTTAATTACATGATCGAAACGATGATTCCAACTCCTGGATGCTTGTTTAAGAACATAGATGGATCTCTTAAGCTTGCATACCTTCTTAGGGTTTGATGGATCCACAAAACCTTCAGGTTGTGTCATGTACAATTCCTCTTCTAGAATCCCATTCAAGAAGGCGGTTTTGACATCCATTTGCCAAATCTCATAATTATGAAATGCGGCAACCGCTAAGATAATCCTTATGGATCGAAGCATGGCGACTGGGGCGAAGGTTTCGTCATAGTGAAGACCAGGAACTTGGGTGAAACCTTTTGCCCCAATCTAGCTTTGTAACATCTTATGTTTATCTATCCACTTTTGATCTTATAGATCCACTTACAACATTACGTACAACTGAGATGGGTCCTTACCTCCTTAGGTAAATCAACCAAGTCCCATACTTGATTGTCGTACATAGAATCCATTTCGGATTGCATGGCTCCTAGCCACAGCTTTGAGTCAGGACTACAAATGGCTGCTTTGTAGGTAGTAGGTTCGTTACTTTCAAAAAGTAGCAAATTATTGTCATCACCTTCCTCTATAATACCAAGGTATCTATCTGGTTGATGACTAATTCTGCTTGACCTCCTAGGTTCCGAAGGAATAATGACCTAACCAGACAAAGAGGGAACGTTTTCCTCGTCGTCCTTTTCGGTTTGTGGCTCTTGGACTTCATCAAGTTCAAATTTTCTCCCACTCTGTCTTTTAGAAATAAAATCATTTTCTAAAAAGACTGCATCACGAGACACAAACACTTTGTCCTCTGTTTTATTGTAGAAGTCATATGCAACGTGATTCCTTGATATCATTTTCTTAAACAAATCCTCGCAACATCCCCCAAATACTTAACACAATAAGGGACTTCCATGTCCATCATATCTCATAGGAGTCCTTGTTTGGGCCGCTTTAGTCGGGCTTCGATTTAGTGAAAATATTGCAGATAAGATAGCAAAACCCCAAAAATAATCAGGAAGCTCTGTTAGACTCATCATAGGTCGAACCATATCTAATAAAGTTCAATTTCTCCTTTCGGACACACCGTTTAATTGAGGTGTTGTAGGAGGAGTCCATTGTGATACTATACCACAATCTTTTAGGTGTGAATCAAATTCATTGTTCAAGTATTCACCACCACGATCGGATCGTAGGGTTTTAATTTTTTTATTCAATTGGTTTTCTACTTCATTTTGAAATTCCTTGAATTTTTCAAAAGCATCACTTTTATGCCTCATCAAGTAGACATATCCATATCTACTAATGTCGTCGGTAAAAGTAATGAAGTAGTGATAACCACCTCTAGCTTGGATAGTCATTGGACCGCATATATCCGTATGTATAAGTCCTAATACTTCACTTGCTCGTGTCCCTTTTCCCGTAAAAGGAGCACGAGTCATCTTGCCTAGAAGACAAGATTCGCATACGCCATAAGATTCGTAATCGAATGGTTTTAGTACTTTAGATGAAACAAGTCTCTTTATGCGTCGTTCGTTTATGTGCCCTAAACGACAATGCCAAAGGTATGATTGATTAGGTTCACCTGTTTGGAGCTTCTTGTTTTCTACATGATAGACCTCTTTTGCAATATCTAAAACATAAATACCTCCAATAGAAATGGCCTCGCCATAAACCATTTCATTAAGTGAACAAGTTACAACATTGTTCTTATGCAAAATGAAAAATCCTTCCATGTCTACAACGGAAATGGAGATAATGTTTCTGGGTAGAGTTGGTACATAATAGCACTTAATTAAATACCACTCCTAAACCAATTTCCGCAAAGAAGAACGTAGGTGCCCACACACCGAACTGCGGCTAACCTTAGCTCCATTTCCCATGCGCAGGTCTGCACCACCCTTGGCCTAGTGCTTGCGCGTCCATTCAAGCCCCTGTACATGATTACAAAGGTGAGAACCACAACCGGTATCAAATACCCAAGACGATGTACTAGCAAAGTTAATATCTATCATATAGAGTGATGAAAGAATTAACTGAGTTTTGGGGGGGGTCACACAACCGTCTTTCTTGGTCTTTCAGTACTTAGGCAATTGCGTTCCAATGCTCTTGCAATACAATAATACAATCCGCCTCCGCGTGTTTGTTGACTTTGGGCTTGGTCTTATAAAAGACCTTGGCCTTTCCCTTGCCGGATTTCTTGAAAAGAGTCTTACCCTTTCCCTTGTCCTTCCTCACCCAAAGGTTCATGTTCTTCATTTTCATGGAAAGAACATCCTTGGGTTCACTCCCACTAGACTCCATGTCCCTCTCCGCTTGGGTGAGGAGTGCATGGAGTTCATGGAAACTCTTGTCCATGCCGTTCATGTTATAGTTCACCCTAAATTGGGTGAACTTAGGTGAGAGTGAATGAAGGATCTTACCCACCACCAAATTCTTCGGAATTTTGCAACCTAGACGCTCTAAGGTGTCCGCGTGCTCAACCATTTTGAGCACGTGTGGGCCAAATTTTTGGCCCCTTTGAAGCTTAGTGTCAAAGAATTTCGTAGCCGCCTCATATTGGAGAATTTGAGGGGCTTGCGAAAACATCGACGTTATCCTCGTGAATATCGCATATGCATTGAGAGATATCAATTGGAGTTTGAGTTTGGGTGAGATTGACCAAATCAAGACATTATTGACGTCATTTGCAACCTTCAAATAAAGGTCATATTCGGCCCGAACCACCGCGGACGATCTTGGCGCGGGTTCGGTGGGGGCTCTTAGACCAAGTAGCGAAGCAAGTTATCGGAGAACGCGGCGGCTCTTGATCGTTGACTCCCATCAAACAACCGTTACTTCCGTCATCCTTCGGACACACTGTCCTGACGGTCTCAACCCATGAGTCCTTACCCAAGTTGCAAGTTGATGATGTCGACATTATGCGAAATATGGTAAACTACAACAAAAAGAAATATATTAAACATCATGTTAATTACTTGAAAAACATTTTAACAAGTTTAGCAATCATATAATGACCTCTCACTAAATTATATAAATGACCAAGAACCCAGTTTGTAAATAAAATAGGGTCATCGCATGCCCACCTTTATCTAGAAATGGTAAGTCATTTCTTGACTAATTCTACCTTTAGAACTCTTGGTTGACGGATTTCAACTAAATCCATCTCCTAGTCCCAAGATAACGCTTATCTCGTTGAGTCCAATCCAATTTTAGCTTGTGATCGTATCACCCTACTTACCAGAGGTAAAAAGGGACCCATGAGCGTGGTAGCCTTAATGAACACGAGATTCATAGGTGTTATTAATTGGTAAGGCTAATCTCAATTTTTAAATATGTGAGAGATCTTGTCAATTTAGTTATTAATTCCCTATAAGTGAACTAAGTCGGTGAATTGTGAATAACGTTGAATTGACAATAACGGTAAATAAAATGCATGTGTGACGATTTTGGCATGAGCGGAAATAAAGCAAGCAAACAAGCAACGATAAAATCCTAGTATGACCACCTAGCTAATCAAATTAACTAGATAATTACAAATTCGGAAACCAACTCCTTGGTCCCTTGCCTCTTCACTTGGAACACCTTCCAAAATGGCACCGCCTTTTGAGGGAGTCACCGGTATTGATAAAAATAATTACAAATATACAAATATACAAATTCCTATTATACATTTATTCTATGAAATGAAATTATTAAAATTATACAAACCGGCGATACGAGATCGCAATAAAATTACAACCAAACTGTTATTCCCTTACATTACGGGTAATAACGATTAAAAATACTAGGTACAAACTTTGCATAAATTATTAAATAAATGACATTCATACATTCAACCATAAATAAAATAAATTGCTGCAAAATTCATGCCAAAATCGTCCTAAATTCATTCATGCTCATTGTAGCTCGATTTTTTTTCCGGGATTTATTGATTTTTAACCATTAAAAATCACTATCAACATTTAAATCTCATTTAAATTCAAACTAATTAACTAAACTGTTTTAGAACTCAAAATTAGTCACTACTAATTTTGTTGGTCATTAATGCAATGAAACTATTCAGAAAACAAGCTACAACAAAGACAAATTGAACTAAGGTTAGACACTTGGAGATTGCTCTGTTTCTGTATGGACTGAAGGCTGAAAGAAGGAGATAGAACCTTAACCAAAGCACAAAGCCAATGGTTGTGGGTTGAACCTTGATCCCAGCACTCAGCTAAGGGTATAAGCTTACTTCCAAGCACACAGCAATGGAAGTTTTCTCAAGCACACAACCAAGAGATATCAACAGACACAATGGTTTCAGTTTTGTGTTTTACTTCAAATCTGCCTTTCATTCATTAGGAATAAGCATTATATAGGCAATGAGATTACATCTTACTCTTCCAATACATCCTAGGGCCACAATTGGCTTGCAAAAGAAACAGAAATAACAGCTACATTGTTCAGAACTAAAGCAATAAAATAGAAAAAGTAGTTCTAATGAGACAATCTGACTTAATTGGGTAGTTTAGGTTGATCTGGTGAAGGAGTGGACTTTCAAGCTTGATTTTTGAGCTCAACTGAAGTAGGATGAATGCCAAAGATCATGCTAAAAGGCCCTCGAACTGGTTTGATCAAAATAGGAAAGTTTGATAGTCACATTTGAACTACTGCAAAAGGACTGGATTCTGGACAGTTTGAGTTTGTCCCTAAGCTAACTTTTTGTGTATGCATTTCCTGGAGAAGAAATCCTGGACAAAGTTGTAAAGGACCCTCCCTAGGACTAAGATTGATGGTTGGGTAGGCTTGTTTGAATGTGTGAGGCCACCATGGACCCTGTTTAGAAGGACTGTGACTGACTGCTTGTGGATGAGGGTTGTTATTGTTGTGTTGGGTTTGTTTTGCTGTTGGTTGTGTGTTGTTGTGGCTAAGTCTTGGGAAGTGGATGGCTAGGCTTTGTTCTGGCTGGTGTGGTGTTGCCTTTGCTGGCCTGAAGTGGTGGTTACTTGGAGTGAATAAAACATTGTCATATGTGACACCCTCAAATTTGCGGAAAGAAAAAAAATAATTTAAATAAATAAAAGATGAGAATACGTTTCTAATAGGTTCACTTTAGTGAAAATCGGTACATTTTAAAACCGGAACCTACTATTAAATATATTCATCATAAGAAGGTGTCTTAAATAAAAAGGTCATAACAAAATAAGGGAAAAAATATTATACAATCAAATTATCTGAAACGGGAGACATATCTCCCGTATAAATACGGAAATCAAAGAGTGTATAATAATATACAATCTAAGAACAGAATATAGGTCCAAGGTAAATACTTCGCTCGCTAGCTCGTCAATGTACCCCAAATATGCATCACCACCTGTTCGACCGCATTAAATATAACCACGGAAGCCACAGTCAGTGGGGAGTAACTCCGAGTTCTCCCAGCCACGAAATGTCGAGTTTAATTAAACATGAATAACATAAAAGCAATTTATATGGAAAATACAAAACCTTAACATATACGATATGATTTTCATGTTATGAAACAAATAACTAACATATAACTTAGCATATGAAAGCTATCATGTGAATCTGATAATAATCTATAATACGAGGTAGGGAAGCTGGTATGCTAGCGCAGAGGTTACCGTTAACATGGCCATGATACACTCAAACCCTAATCAACACGTAATCATGTGAATCAGTTAACAATCGGTAATCCAAACTCTATCAATCCTAGCCGGCTTGCATCTCACCTTCTAGAACTCATCGAATCATACAAACATGAAAGACCAATACGTCTACAAACAGGCATAAGTTCTTAGGACAGTCAATAGTCGACTTCTGTAACTCGAGTCTATACCACAAGGTAGGAAAACATCCTAGCCCTAGACTGATCAGACCTAGCGACAACAGCTAACCCATTCCATGTCTCATTACATAACCGTACATGAGAAACTCTACTAGGCGACCCCCTAAGCAGAGATGGCTAGTACTTAAGCTGGCTCCATTCCCAAAGTGGAACTCTTAGGCAGCCATGCCCCGACTTGGAGATAAGCCCCCCAGGCCGTGACACAAAAGATATCAAGCTGTGAACTCCATATGCTCGTTAAAGATAGTACGACCTATTAATGTCATGGTCCAAGCTACTCATTTAGAATTAGAATGGTCAAGAAGCCATATACTCATAATTCTCTATGGGTACTTAGTCAACACGACACCAACCATA
>JAIUZE010003024.1:0-37666 GCA_022085475.1 Heliosperma pusillum | reverse complement strand
TGCAGATGATTGAGTAACTCTTGATTAGACTTCCATCGCTAGCCATAGCTCCAACAAGTGTTTTGTGCTACCTTAAAACCTTCTTGTCACAGAGACCCTCATTATATTATCAAAACTTGTCAAACGCCCAACATAAAGCATGACACAGAGAAACACAAGTTCACAGATAGTCAGCACAATATCATCACAGCGACTCCAACAACTTTGCAGCTTCACAATCACAGAACAATTTTTTCCGTGTAAAGGTAGCTACAGGACAATTTTTATGCTGACGGGTTCCGTAAGATCATGAGCACAAGTGCACAACCCACAACGTCTTTTTTACTAGCTAACAAAGGTATGCTGATAGGCATAGAACCCTGGTCATGAGTCATGAGTACCATCTCTCAGTGACTTTACCAGTAAGTTAATTGTCGTGTGCTACCTCTCTCTTCTATATCAACCACATTGTGATCGAGTAAAGTCAAGTTTTAAACCTGTCTGTGATATCCGTCCAACTATATCCTCCATTCTTATTTAAATCATTGGTATCCATAAGCTCTCTAATAGCCCTTGCTTCTTCCCACCTCCCCTCTGAAGAATAGATATTGCTCAAAAGCACATAAGGTGTACAACTTCTTGGATTTAGGGAGAAGAGTTTTTCTGCAGCTCGTTTGGCCACAATAATGTTGCTGTAAACTCTACATGAACTAAGCAAAACCTCCCAGATAACAGGATCATCTTTACATGGCAATCTCATGATTAGCATTTCAGCTTCATGTAATCTCCCAGCTCTTCCCAAAGCATCAATGATACATGTATAATGATCTAAACTTGGCATAATTTTGTGCTTTGAAAGCATTGACTCGAAGATTTTTATCCCTTCATCAACTAAACCGGAATGGCTACAAGCAGTTAAAATAGCTACAAAGGTTATATTATCAGGCTCTTCCCCTGTACTAATCATACACGAGTACAGATGTGATGCCATGTTACCATGTCCATTTTGTGCATACCCATGTATCATCTCATTCCAAACAATGACATTTTTCACAGGCATTGCATCAAATACATCCCGAGCCCTCGATACGTTACCACATTTACAGTACATATCAATCAGAGCACTTCCTACATACATGTCATTTAAGAATCCAAACTTGAGTATTTGAGCATGAAGTTGTTTACCTTGAGATGGAAAGGACTGTTTGGCACAACAACTTAGCATAGTAGCATAAGAGAATTGGGTAGGGCGTATATCTCGTCTTCTCATTGATTTAAAGAAATCGAATGCCTCATGTTCTCTAGAATTAACAGAAAAGCCAGTGAGAATAGCATTCCAGCAAACAATATCCACTAATGGCAGTTGATCAAATATATACTTTGCAATATCCATCTTCCCACTCTTGGAATACAAAGTGATAAGACTGCTGCCAACATAGATATCATTATTAACCGTTGCCTTAAGTGAGACAGCATGGACTTGTTTTCCACCTTCCAGAAGCCCCATCTCAACGCAAGTGGTTAGCACAATAGCCAGTGTGGTACTATCAGGCTTTACATTTTGCAACTGCATCTTCTTGAAAAGCATGATCGTCTCTTCATTGTTTTCAATCTGTGAATACCCGGAAAGCATAGCATTCCACGAGCTTATAGTTGGGTTAGCCATTGTTTCAAATAATCGACGGCCAAGTCTAAGATCCCCAGCTTTGGCACATGATACCATCATATTAATAAAAGTCACCTCATCTGGCTGGTAACCAGATGACATCATTCTCTCCAAAATTTCCATGGCTTTGTCACACTCGCTAATTTTGCCATATCCAGCTATCATAATATTCCATGAAACGACACTTGGTTTAGATAGATTTTGAAAAACGATATTAGCACTATCCATGTCACCAGCCTTGGTATACATATCAAGCAAAGAGTTAACCAAATGAGAATCATTTTCAAATCCAAGTTTGACACAAAGACAATGCACTAATCTGCCATGTAATTTATATGGCAAACCGTCGTCCTCCCCTCGAGCACAAGTATTAACAATGCTAGACAGTGATACCGCATCTATGCAAACTCGAGTCCTATGCATCAACTTAAACACTCCCAACGCCTCTTTAATTCTTCGACACTCAACCAAACCACCCATCAACGCTGTGAAAGACACCTCATTAGGCTCTGGCAACTCTTTAAATGCACGAATTGCCTCACCTACACATCTACATTTACAGTACAACGTAAGCAAAGCATTCCCCACAAACATATTCTTGTCAAGCCCAATCTTAACCGCGAGACTATGACACAACCTCCCTAACTCAACCTCCAATAAGACGCTACAAGCACGGAAAACGCTAGCAAATGTAAAGCGGGTTGGCACGAAACCTTGTGAAACCATCATCACAAACATATCCAACGCGTTACCGTGATCACCGGCTTTAACAAAGGCGCTAATCATATTATTCCAGGATACCACATTTCGGTCAGGCATTTCGTCAAACAAGTGGTGTGCATCGTTCAGATTGTTAGCCCTACATAACACACTTAACATAGAGTTCCAAGTAAAGACATCTCTCTGAGGCATTTCATCAAACACACGGCGTGCAGAAATGGGGTCATTACATTTGGAGTAAAAATCAATGAAACGGTTAAAAAGGAAGGTATTCGATGGTATGGAAGAACGAATAATATGGGCATGAAGAAGCTTCCCAAGTTTATGCGATTTATGAACAATGCATGATTCCAGTAAGTTTGCTACGACATCAATGTGTTGTCTCCACATTATAATGATATCTAGTGTCAACCAAAATATGATAGGGAGTACGGGGGTAGTAGTTACTACTATACTACACTAGAATGAAACTATGGAAGCGTGGTCAAATTATAATCGGTTTTTCTAGCGTGGTCAAATGATGTTTTCGTGGAAATTGACATGTTAGAAAAAACGAATTATAGATTATGCCGTCTTCTTTACACATAAGCATTTATAATACTTCATATTGGTTAAACCTCTTTTGTAAGGAGGACACCACATTTTATAGGGTGGTTGCTCTTTCATGGACATGATTTACTCAATCATGGACATGTTTGACCATTTTACCCCTCCCATTTCAACCCCCTTCAAAATATTTGCTCTAACCTAATCATCCCTTTCCATTCCAACCACCACCTAGCCACCGCCCCTAACCTGCACCACCGTCCCTCCCGGCCGGCAGACTCGCTCCAGCCCCACCGCCGCCACCCAGGTTTGCCGGCGAGACCCATCCTCCGTCCCCCTAACTCGCAGACCCACCACTCGTGCCCCCTTCCTCGCATCCCCACCCTGCCTCGACCCACATATTCGCCCCACCCAGGTGCCTGCCACGACCCTCGCTCCCTGCCTAGTCTGACTACCTTGACCGTCGCCGTCTCTCTCCCTGCAACCACCCTGCCACCCCAGCCACCTCTAACCCTAATTTTAATAAACCCTAATTTTCTCAATTCCTAATTCAGTTAACATCTATTTAAGTTGAAATAAAAAAAAATTACAATCTAATTAAGAAGTTAGTACAATTACTTGATCAATATGTAAATTTAAATTTATAATTGAGTAATTTGTGGAAGATTCATTAATTTTTGGGAGGGATGAGAATTTTTTCTTTGGTTTGTAGAGGAAGGGTAAGGTAAGGAAATATTTTGTCAAAAAGTCCATGAAAGAGTAAAACTCATCCATGAAAGAGCAATTACGTTTTCTTATAAAAGACTTAAAGAAAAGAAAATGATTTAAAATATCCGACTTTTCAGTCAAGGACCTCTTGTCTAACTTTGTCAGACCTCCGTTGAAAACTATTCCAAAGTTCTCGATTCAAAATTATATGAACTTTACACTATCACATACACTTGTTATTAAGTTTTCATCTTATATCTTTTAAGTTTTATTAACCGTATTACTAAAATCTTATTTCTCTCTTTTTTTCCCCTCCTACTATACTTGATCAAATTGTTCTATCTAGTTATTAAAATTATTTAATTCAATTAATTTACTTACTTTTATTAATTTTGTTAATCAAATAAATGAAATAAAGGTTTGCCGATTAAGTTTGTTAATTTAATTTATAAAATTAGGTTTTGTGGGTATAGCCGTATAGGTGTGGGTGTGGGTGTGGGTGGTGAGTGTGACATGTTAGGCTCACGGTTGGGTAGTGGTATGGCGTTCTCTTCGGCAAATTGCATTCACGACGATTCGTCTAAATTCATTTGTTATTAATAGCAGTACAATTCATTACCAAGTACTAGTATGATTCCGTTTTCTAGTTCATTGAGAATAATAATTGTGTTATTTGATGAGAATACTCCAAATTATTGTAGACATGTTTAGCATATGTTGCGATTTTATGATATTTTGTAAGTCGGTTAATAAAAGCTAACTCAAGCACTTGTGTCAACCCATGGGCCGTCATCTAGATGCCAATACGGTTGTTTTCACATTAGTTAGAGTCAATTCTGAGTCAGGGGTAAAACCGTCGTTAAATTTGAGTCTCGTCTCGTTCCGAGGCCGAATATTCCGGAAACTGTAAAGATAATATTTAAGGTTTTAGAGTTTGACAAGGATACCCAAGGTCTGTCTAAAAAGATAAAACTTTATCCCACATCCCCACGGAATCCGCAAACACACATTTCCTTGCTGGCGGAGGAAGACGTCTTAGAAGAGACGCAGCAAGTGATGTGCCTCTTCTAAAGGGCGCATGACGTGCTGCGCCTCTTCTAAGAGGCGCGCACTACAGTGTCGTGTCTCCGTCTTCATATGTCTCCACTTCTATTTTGCTATAAATAAAGGTCTTTAGACTCATAATTTAGCATGCGAGTGTTCCGCAAATCCACCATTCTCTCTTCTCTCTCTCTTGCATATTCTAGACCTTCTTGAAATTCCATAGACCTTAATTAGATTCCTCTAATTAGTTACTAAATTACTTGTTAATTTAGTATTTAATGATCTATGTAACATGCATGCAAATATAAAGACATTTAAATAAAAGAAAAATTTTCCTCACATTGATATGGAAATTAAATGGGCATAACAAGAACTCCTTCTTGTTGTTCTTGAGCTATTAATATGGATGAACAAGAACAATCTTCAAATTAGAAGACCTCCTTCAAGTTGCACCAAGATGATACCAAATAATCTACCCTTATTATTAACTAGATAATAAGATAGATATTATGCTACTAATATTAGAATATATTACTACACTAGTAATACTTAGTAAATATTAGTATTATGAGAGTTTTAGTGAGAAGAAGGGTTTTTGAGAGATGTATGAAAAACAAGCAAGAATCAACAAATAAAATGAACAACCATATTGCCCTTATATAGACAATATGGCAGGTCATGGTAGCCTTCATAAGAGACTTATTTTTCTTATTTTAATCACATGCAAAGTGGTAGAGTGTAGTGTTGAATGAAATGATTTTAGGTTACTATTCATGTCATAATCACATGTGACTTGTGAGCATGAACAAAAGCAACCATCATCACCTTACCAACACTACTCTAACCGGCCATGTGAGGCCTAATTTGATCCAATTTGATTTTTGATATTTGTCCCACTAAAACTTATTAATCATATGCTTAATTATCTTGTATAATTAAGTGTTAATTTGATCATATAACAATTATATGACACAAATAAATGAAAAATATGTACTTAACATTTTAAGTAATATTTTACCATTATATCAATATATAATGGGTCCCACAATGCTTAGTTAATTTATTTTACAACTCCTTGTAAATATAATTAAATAATTACCTCTATCTCAAAACCTCAACTAATTTAATAATTTAACGATTAATTACTAAGTTAAATCTTATTTAATCGTATTAAAATAAGATATAAATTTATTAGTCAATTATCGCATAATTGAAAAATAAGCTTAATCGAATTTGAGTTCTTAACTCAATTGCTAACAATTAACTCTCGTACATATCGAATATATGTAATGTACTAATTAACTGTATCGTATACAAATAATTAGTTACTATTTGGATTTCATCCTTTAGGTGTGACCGAAAGGGATCAGTTGATCACCGCCGTCATACGACAATAACGTCAAACTCTAGTCAGCCAACCGTTTTTGATTTACGTTAATCAACTGACTAATCATATATATAGTCAATAAATATCCCAATTATATTCCTTAATAAGATTTATTATGTGGCGCACTATTGTGGAGGACACCTACTCCAACAATCTCCCACTTGTCTGACACAACTGTGCGTCACCAATTCTCTTGTCTCTTTATCACATCTCCCACTCAACGCAAGGTGTCTTTCAGGTCGCACTTGCGATTGACAATATCTAGAGTGGTTTTCTCGATAGGGAGAGTAACTGTCTGATCGGAAAATCTACCATAGATCTCTTTCCGAGCGTGGCCACGCATTTACAGTAACTTCTCCTCGAGTGGCCTAAAGATGTTTGTACCCAACGTGGGTGGACAATTCCTGTTGATCCATCTACTCTGTATGATGCAGATCACCATGATCCAGAAGAAGTCCATCGGCCTCCTTTTACGGCACGACCTAGAAAATCAACCAAAACCAATCGGAAACTGCACCGACTCAGATAGACGGTCGCCAGTCAAAAGAATCGACTTATAAAAAAAAGATAGAAGACCCTGCCACGACCAGGAATCAAATAATTGATTTAAGGGTCTCTACAATGTCACTGTCCGACAGAGTGTCATACAGTCTGTCTATGTAAACGACCAGTCATCTCCATGACCTCATGGTGCTGAACCAACCATCGATCGACTTACAATCTAGTCATTTCGAGACGTCACCTCATTGAGTGACTAGGGACAAAATACTAAGTTCGTCCTATTCACTTGAATAGGGTCCAACAATCTATTCGGATAAACAAAGTAATAAATTTAGTCAAACTAAATAAAAGAGTTTAAAATAAAACTCGAACAATGAATGCCATTATCATATATGAAATAATTAATACAACATTCAATTATTACATATTACATAATCTAAAGGAATTCTGGCACACGTCTCAATCCCATTGTGACGACATGACCATCATGCTTAGCCTTTGATAAAGGCTTGGTTAAAGGATCAGCAATGTTGTCATCTGTCCCAACCTTACAAATGTCAATTTCCTTTCTGTCCACGTAATCTCTAATTACATGATATTTCCTAAGTACATGTCTAGACTTGTTACTAGACTTGGGCTCTTTTGCCTGAAAAATAGCCCCACTGTTATCACAATAAATTGTGATAGGATCTTTGGCAGTAGGGACTACTGTTAGTCCTTCCAAAAATTGCCGAATCCACACAGCTTCCTTTGCAGCTTCAGACGCTGCAAGGTACTCTGCTTCTGTTGTAGAATCCGCTGTAACGCTTTGCTTGAAACTCTTCCAGCAAACAGCTCCTCCATTCATCATATAAACGTAGCCGGATTGGGATTTCATATCATCCCTATCTGTTTGGAAACTGGCATCTGTGTAACCCTTTACACGTAACTCAGTCTCGCCTCCAAACACTAAGAACGAATCCTTTGTCCTTCTTAAGTACTTAAGGATGTTCTTTACGGCTATCCAGTGACTCTCACCTGGATTTGCTTGGTAACGACTTGTCATGCTCAAAGCATATGCAACGTCGGAACGAGTGCACATCATAGCATACATGATTGATCCAACAGCTGATGCGTAAGGGATCAATTTCATGCGTTCAATCTCCTCGGGTTTCGTAGGGCACTCTGACTTGCTCAAAGTGATCCCACTTCCCATAGGAATAAAGCCTCTCTTAGAGTCTTTCATGTTGAACCGATCAAGAATCTTATCAATATAAGTCTCTTGACTTAATGCTAGTATCCTTTTAGATCTATCCCTATAGATCCGGATACCTACGATGCGCTGGGCCTCTCCTAAGTCTTTCATTTGGAAATGTATTCCTAGCCACTCCTTTACAGAAGTGAGCATTGGAATATCATTCCCAATGAGTAGTATGTCATCTACATACAAGACTAGAAAAGTTACTTTACTCCCACTAACTTCATGTATAAACACGGTTCCTCGACACTTCGAGTGAAACCATTTTGTTTAATTACTTATCGAACGATGATTCCACTCTGGATCTTGGCTTAGACCATAGAAATGGATCTTGTAAGTTTGCATACCTTTCTTAGGGTTGATGGATCCCACAAACCTTCAGTTGTGTCACCTGACACTTCTCTTCTAGAATCCCATCAAAGGGCGGTTTTTGACATCCATTTTGCCAAATCTCAAATTAAATAATGCCGGCAACCGCTATGATAATCCTTATGGATCGAAGCATGGGCGACTTGGGCGAAGGTTTCCGTCATAGTGAAGACCATTAACTTGGGTGAAACCTTTTGCCACCAATCTAGCTTTGTAAACATCATTATGTTTGTCTATGCCACTTTTGATCTTATAGATCCACTTACACTGAAAAGGTCTTACCTCCTTAGGTAAATCAACCAAGTCCCATACTTGATTGTCGTACATAGAATCCATTTCGAATTGCATGGCTCCTAGCCATAGCTTTGAGTCGGGACTAGAAATGGCTGCTTTGTAGGTAGTAGGTTCGTTACTTTCAAAAGTAACACATTATAGTCATCACCTTCCTCTATAATAACAAGGTATCTATCAGGTGGATGACTAATTCTGGCTTGACCTCCTAGGTTCCCGAAGGAATAATACCGTAACCCAGACGAATAGGGAACGTTTTCTCCCCATCCTCGTCACCTTTTCGGTTTGTGGCTCTTTGGACTTCATCAAGTTCAAATTTCCTCAAGCCACTCTGTCTTTTTAGAAATAAAATCATTTTCTAAAAAGACTGCATCATGATACACAAACACTTTGTCCTCATGTTTATTGTAGAAGTATTAACCACGAGTTTCCCTTGGATATCCTACAAATAGACATTTGTTAGATTTGGGTGCTAGTTTATCGTAAGACTTATTCTTAACAAACGCCTCGCATCCCCAAATTCTCATGAACTACAAATAAGGGACTTTCCCTGACCATATCTCATATGGAGTCACTTTTTGCCGTGCCGCTTTAGTCGGGCTTCGATTTTAGTGAAATATTGCAGATAAATAGCAAAAACCCCAAAAATAATCAGGAGCTCTGTTAGACTCTCATAGATCGAACCATATCTAATAAAGTTCGATTTCTCCTTTCGGATACACCGTTTAATTGAGGTGTTCCAGGAGGAGTCCATTGTGATACTATACCACAATCTTTCAAGTGTGAATCAAATTCATGGTTCAAGTATTCACCACCACGATCGGATCGTAGGGTTTTAATCTTTTTATTCAATTGGTTTTCTACTTCATTTTGAAATTCTTTGAACTTTTCAAAAGCATCCCTTTTATGCCTCATCAAGTAGACATATCCATATCTACTCAAGTCGTCGGTAAAAGTAATGAAGTAGTGATAACCACCTCTAGCTCGGATAGTCATTGGACCGCATACATCCGTGTGTATAAGTCCTAATACTTCACTTGCCCGTGTCCCTTTTCCCGTAAAAGGAGCACGAGTCATCTTGCCTAGAAGACAAGATTCGCATATGCCATAAGATTCGTAATCGAATGGTTTGAGTACTTTAGATGAAACAAGTCTCTTTATGCGTCGTTCGTTTATGTGCCCTAAACGACAATGCCAAAGGTATGATTGATTAGGTTCACCTGTTTTGAGCTTCTTGTTTTCTACATTATAGACCTCTTTTGCAATATCTAGAACATAAATACCTCCAATAGAAATGGCCTCGCCATAAACCATTTCATTTAAAGCAAAAGTACAACCATTGTTCTTAATGCAAAAAGAAAATCCTTCCATGTCTAACACGGAAATGGAGATAATGTTCTTGGTAAGAGTTGGAACATAATAGCAATTATTTAAATACAACTCTAAACCATTAGGCAAAAGAAAAACGTAGGTGCCCACGGAAACTGCGGCTACCTTAGCTCCATTTCCCATGCGCAGGTCCACGTCACCCTTGGCTAGTGCTTGCACGTCCCTCAGCCCCTGTACATGATTATAAAGGTGAGAACCACAACCGGTATCAAATACCCAAGAAGAGGTACTAGCAAAGTTAATATCTATCATATAGAGTTATGAAAGAATTTTACCTGACGTTGTCACACAACCGTCTTTCTTGTCTTTCAAGTACTTGGGGCAATTGCGTTTCCAATGCCCTTTGCCATTACAATAATAGCAATCCGCCTCCGCGTGTTTGTTGACTTTGGGTTTGGCCTTATAAAAGACCTTTGCCTTTCCCTTGCCGGATTTCTTGAAAAGAGTCTTACCCTTTCCCTTGTCCTTCCTCACCCCAAGGTTCATGTTCTTCATTTTCATGGAAAGAACATCCTTGGGTTCACTCCCACTAGCCTCCATGTCTCTCTCAGCTTGGGTGAGGAGTGCATGGAGTTCATGGGAACTCTTGTCCATGCCATTCATGTTATAGTTCACCCTAAATTGGGTGAACTTAGGTGAGAGTGAATGAAGGATTTTACCCACCACCAAATTCTTTGGAATTTTGCACCCTAGACGCTCTAAGGTGTCCGCGTGCTCAACCATTTTGAGCACGTGTGGGCCAACTTTTTGGCCTCTTTGAAGCTTAGTGTCAAAGAATTTCGTAATTGCCTCATATTGGATAATTTGAGGGGCTTGCGAAAACATCGAAGTGATCCTCGTGAATATCGAATATGCATTGAGAGAGATCAATTGGAGTTTGAGTTTGGGTGAGATTGACCAAATCAAGACATTCTTGACGTCATTAGCAACCTTCAAATAAAGGTCATATTCGGCCCGAACCACCGCGGACGATCTTGGCGCGGGTTCGGTGGGGGGCTCTTCGACCAAGTAGCGAAGCACGTTATCGGATAACGCGGCGCTCTTGATCGTTGATTCCCATTCAACGAAGTTACTTCCGTCATCCTTAAGGACACACTTGTCCATGACGGACATCAACCATGAGTCTCTACCCAAGGTTGCAAAGTTTGATGATGTTGACATTATGCGAATATGGTAACTACAACAAAAAGAAATATATAAACATTCATTGTTAATTTACTTGAAAAACATTTTAACAAGTTAAGTATTCATATAATGACCTCTCACTAAATTATATAAATGATTCCAAGACCCATCTTTAAATAAAAATAGTCATGCATGCTACTTTTTATCTAGAAATGGTAAGTCGTTACTTGACTAATTCTACCCTTAGAACTCTTGGTTGACGGATTTCAACTAAATCCATCTTCTAGTCCCAAGATAACGCTTATCTCGTTGAGTCCAATCCAATTTTAGCTTGTGATCGTATCACCCTACTTACCCGAGGTAAAAAGGGACCCACGAGCGTGGTAGCCCTAATGAACACGTGATTCATAGGTGTTATTAATTGGTAAGGCTAATCTCAATTTTTAAATATGTGAGAGATCTTGTCAATTTAGTTATTAATTCCCTATAAGTGAACTAAGTCGGTGAATTGTGAATAACGTTGAATTGACAATAACGGTAAATAAACTGCATGTGTGACGATTTTGGCATGAGCGGAAATAAAGCAAGCAATCAAGCAACAATAAAATCCTAGTATGGCCACCTAGCTAATCAAAATTAACTAGATCGTTACAAATTCGGAAACCAACTCCTTGGTCCCTTGCCTCTTCACTTGGAACACATTCCAAAATGGCACCGTCTTGAGGGAGTCACCGGTCTTCATAAAAATAATTACAAATGTACAAATATACAAATTCCTATTATACATTTATTCTATAAAATAAAATTATTAAATTATACAAACCGGCGATACGAGATCACAATAAAATTACAACCATACCGTTATTCCCTTACATTACGGGTAATAACGATAAAAACAACTAGGCCATACTAGGTACAAAATTTGCATAAATTATTAAATAAATGACATTCATTCATTCAACCATAAATTAAATAAATTGCTGCAAAATTCATGCCAAAATTGTCCTAGATTCAATTCATGCTCATTGTAGCTCGATTTTTCCGGGATTTATTGATTTTTAACCATTAAAAATCACTATCAACATTTAAATCGCATTTAAATTCAAACTAATTAACTAAATTGATTTAGAACTCAAAATTAGTCACTAATAATTTTGTTGGTCATTAATTAGATTGATTTTATTTTATTTGCTAAATATTACGGTTTAATCATAACAATTATGAAATAAAACCAAAATAAAATATAAACATCATAAAATTTGAAACTAAAAATTTTGTACATTCTGGAAAATTTCCAGGAACTATAAAAATAAAAACATTTGCCCAAAAAATTTAAATTAATTTTATGAACAAATAGCTTTGTATTTAATGGTTTTATCAAATAAAAACATTAGATATAGTAAAACAGTGAAACAAATTATGAAATTTCACCAAGAGTATCAACATCAGAATGTTAAATGTACAAAAAATTTCAAGACCAGAAATGGACGTTTAAATTTTATGAACATTATAATCTCATATTATCGACTTTTATCGTATAAAAATCAATGAACATGCAATACATAAGTAAAATTCACGAAATTTTACATACAATATGTAAGAAATGCATGTGAGATCATATTAAAATTTCATGGCCAGAATCAACATGAAACTATTTTTAGTTAACTTTTAACTCATAAAATGCATGTTAATTCGGTTTAAACGCCAAAAATAAAAATAAATAGCAAATTAATCCCTAAAATCACGAAATTTAACCACAAACATTTTGAGGTCAGTAGGTATACATGCACCAAATATTTTCGTCAGAATCATATTTTAACTCAAAATCTTTGATTTATTAGTTATCTTATAACTTTAATAAAAATGTCCCAAAATGAAACATGCATGCTACAA
This sequence comes from Heliosperma pusillum, assembly GCA_022085475.1. Classification (NCBI taxonomy): domain Eukaryota; kingdom Viridiplantae; phylum Streptophyta; class Magnoliopsida; order Caryophyllales; family Caryophyllaceae; genus Heliosperma; species Heliosperma pusillum. The sequence goes on along the minus strand of JAIUZE010003024.1, from coordinate 24,811 downwards.
GCTAGCTCTTGATACCAATTGAAAGTCCATAGGACTTCTTAATGAGACTCCCTAATTAGTGCCTAAATTACTTGTTAATTTAGTATTTAATGATCCTATGGAAACATCCCAGCAAATATAAGACATTATATAGAGAAGAAATTTCCCACCCCCCCCTCATTGATATGGAAAGGAAAATATAGGCACAACACGAACTCCTTCTTGTTGTTCTTGAGCTAATAATATGGATGAATACACATAATCCCAAAAATAGAAGATCTCCTCTAAGTTGCACCAAGGATGAACCCCAAATAATAATTACCCTTATTATAACGCAGATAATAATGATGGATATTATTCTACTAATTATGACTATATTACAACACTAGTAATACTTAGTAAAACTATTAGTGTTGAGAGTTTAGTAAGATATGAAGGTTTTTAGGAAGTAAGGAAAACAAAGCACAAAAATGAAGTGATCATAAAATGAAACACAAAATGTTAATTTATAAGCCATGAGGCCGGACACATGAGTCCAAATAAGGTTCTTCTTATTTTGTTAATTTGAGTCACATGGCATTAGAGTGGAGTGTTGGAGAACAAGTGAATGATTGTTTACTACTGTGATGTCACTTTCATTAAAGTAACTAAGAGTAAAAATCAGAAAACAAAATCATCACCATTCTCAACTACTAGCCCAACGGCCAAAAATGACCTGAGTTTGGTCCATTTGATTTTTGATATTTGTCTGACAATACTTATGATCATATGGTTAATTATCTTGTATAAGTATAGTGTTATTTGATCATATAACAACAATTATATGACTCCCCCCCCAATTAAATAAATAATATGTACTTAACATTTTAAGTAATATTGTCATTATATCAATATATAATAGGTCCCACAATGCTTAGTTAATTTATTTTACAACTCCTTGTAAATATAATTAACTAATTACCTCTATCTCAAAACCTCAACTAATTTAGTAATTTAACGATTAATTACTAAGTTAAATCTTTATTTAATCGTATTAAAATAAGATATAAATTTATTAGTCAATTATCGCATAATTGAAAAAATAAGTTTAATCGAATTTGAGTTCTTAACTCAATTTCTAATAATTAACTCTCGTACATATCGAATATATGTAATGTAATAATTAACTGTATCGTATACAAATAATTAGTTACTATTTGGATTTTATCCTTTAGGTGTGACCGAAAGGGATCAGTTGATCACCGCCGTCAAACGACAATAACGTCAAACTCTAGTCAGCCAACCGTTATTGATTTACGTTAATCAACTGACTAATCATATATATATAGTCAATAAATATCCCAATTATATTCCATAATAAGATTTATTATCTGGCGCACTTTTGTGGAGGACACCTACTCCAACATTATCTACGTCAAAGGAGTGCATTTAGCATACCTTAGGTGGTAGATACAAAACTATGGCATGCTGGATACACTCCTTTTGGACTGCTAGATACATTTTTTATTAGTGTATCTAGCTGGAGTGTAAACTACTAAGGTTTACAAGTTTTGATGGATGCTAGCCTAGGTTCACTTAAACTGAAAAACAACTCAAATGGAAATGGAGGCTGTTTTAGAGAGAGTAGGTTATATTGACTAGAAATTAAAAGATATGACTTAGAGAAACTTCCTTACAGCAAAGCACAAAAGAAGGGACTCAAAGACTGGTACTGAGACAAGTTTAAAGTGTTACAACAAGGCACAAACACACTAGACTAGGCTCAAACAGCAAGCAAGTTAACCACATCAATGCACAGATATAACTTGACTCACAAGACAAGACACTGATCAGACACCTTGAAGATGTATCAGGCTTGGTTCAAACTACAGCTCTTAGCACAAGTTTGATAGATTTGAGGGATTTCTCAAATTAATTCATTCATCAAAGTCTAACTGAAACAACATACAAAGACCTCCTTATATAGGGAGGCTGATATCTTGTGAGCCATTGGATGTACAGATCATCCAAGGGCCAACTTAGGATTCAAACTACTACTACTGACACTAATTAAGACCCTCACAATAGGACGAGTTCAACAACTATAAAATACAGACACAAGACAGAAAAACAGACTGAACAAAAAGCAAATAAAGCAGTTTTGGAGTTTTCCTGTAATGGAAATCTGTTGTTCTTGTTGTCTTGCTGCTTTGCCTGGGTGTGTTGCTGCTCCTTGGGACTCTCTATTCTTATTAGAACTTAGATAAGACCTGCCTTGGACGAGGACAAGTTGACTTAAGCAAAGAAGACCACAATCTGACTTGTACCTTCCCTGTTTTAATTGTTTACTGGACTCTAGCTTGGGGTGCTTGTTACTTGTGTTTTTACTAGACTTCAAGTGAGGTTATCCTAGATAAACTTGTAGCTTGAGGGGTTGGCTTGATGGTAGGCCATGGTGGGGGTGGTTGAAATGCCCTGGTGTACCTCCTTGGTGCAGGTTTTGCTGATGGGTCTGCCTGGTTTTGAATGGTATTGTTTCTGTCTTGTGTGGGTAATGTGGGTTGTGTTGGGGCTTGGCATGGGTTGCTGAGCCCTGGACTGCCTTCCTCACTGGTGTGGCTTGGCTTGGTTTGACCTTGGCTTGTCATAGCTTGTTGTTTGGACCTTGTAACTCGAGCTTCCATCTGAGGGGTCCTTGGGGTCAGGCTTCTCTTGTTTGTGGCTTGATCATCAAGGCCCCTTGGGTGAGCTCCTGCTGCAGCCTCCCCAGGTTGAAAAGGGCTTGACCTCAAGCCTGTGTCTTCCTCTCCCTCAGAGTCTTCATAGAAGGTGCTAAGATCTCCAACATTGAATGTCCCATGGACTGCATACTCTCCTGGTAGATCAATTCTGTATGCATTAGGACCTATCTTCTCTAGGACTTGAAAAGGACCATATGCTCTTGGCTCTAGCTTATTCTTTCTCTTGAAAGGGAACCTTTCTTTCCTTAGGTTAATTCATACTAGATCTCCTGGTGCAAAGTCTTTCTTAGCCTTAGGAACCTTGGCATTTTTCTTGTATAGATCATTAGTTTTCTCAATTTGTTTTCTGACTGACTCATAGAGTTTTAGCATTTGTTCTACCCTCTTCTTGGCATCATAGTGGATCTCTGACCTGCACACATTAGACAAACTCAAAGGCATTAAGGGGTTAGTACCACAGACCACTTCAAAGCGGGAGTGGCCTGTGGCTGCTGATGGAGCTCTATTGAAAGAGAACTCTGCTTGAGCCAACTTCAAATCCCAATCCTTGAGAGATTTGCTGACTATACACCTCAAGATCCTTCCCAAGGTCTTGTTGGTCACCTCAGTTTGGCCATCTGTTTGAGGATGATGGGAGGTACTAAACAACAACCTAGTGTTAAGCAACTTCCACAATGTTCTCCAGAAATGGCTCATAAACTTTGTGTCTCTGTCAGATACAATAGTCCTTGGGACTCCATGTAACCTCACCACCTCATCAAGGTATAGCTCTGCTACACTCACAGCATCCTCAGTCTTCTTACAAGCAATGAAATGTGCCATCTTACTGAACCTATCCACAACCACCATGATAGAATCTTTCCCTCTTGCTGTCCTAGGCAATGCTACTATGAAATCCATGCTTACATCTTCCCAAGGCCTACATGGGACTGGTAGGGGAGTGTAAGGTCCTGCTTGAAAAGAACTCTTGGCCTTTTGACAAACTCCACACCTTCTGAGTACTATTTGGACTTCTCCCATCATCTTAGGCCAGTAGAACTGATCCTGCAGTATGTCCACAGTCTTCTGAACCCCAAAGTGTCCTCCAAGGCCACGCCCATGCACCTCCTTGATCAATAGACTCCTATAAGATCCTATGGGAACATACAACTTGTTTCCTTTGAACAAGAATCCATTTTGAATAGTGTAGGGTGAATAAATGGTCCTTGTTCCCTCTTTCTGTGCTAACCAATCTTCTGCAAAGTCTGGATCTTCTTGATACATGTCCTTCATGAACTCAAAGGCAAGAACCCTTTGCTCCATAGTTGATAGCAGAGTGTACCTCCTAGATAATGCATCAGCCACCACATTCTGTTTGCCCTCTTTGTATTTGCTAGAAAAGGTGAATGATTGGAGGAACTCCACCCACTTAGCATGCCTGTGACTGAGCTTATGTTGACCTCCTATGTACTTCAATGCCTCATGATCAGAGTGTAGGACAAAAGGCTTGGGCTTCAGGTAATGACTCCAATGCCTTAGAGCTCTGACAAGAGCATAGAACTCTTTATCATATGTAGAATAGTTCAGCTTGACACCACTTAGTTTTTCACTAAAGTAGGCTACAGGTTTCTTCTCTTGGATGAGGACAGCTCCAATTCCCACTCCACTTGCATCACATTCAACCTCAAATAGGCAATCAAAGTTTGGCAACCTGAGGATAGGTGCACTGCACAAGAGCTTCTTCATGTGTTTGAAAGCCTGCAAGGCATTCTCAGTCCAAGTGAACTCTCCTCTCTTCATACATTCAGTGAGGGGTGCTGAAATAGTGCTAAAGTTTTTAATGAACCTCCTATAGAAAGAGGCTAGGCCATGAAACCCTCTCACTTCTGTAATATTCTTAGGGATAGGCCAAGACTGAACTGCAATGATCTTGTCTTGATCAACTGAAATGCCTCTACCAGACACCACATATCCTAGAAACTTGACTTCCTCAGTCATGAAGGTGCATTTCTCAAGCTTCCCAAAGAGCTTACTCTCCTTAAGTATTTCAAACACAGCCTCAAGATGCCTCAAATGATCATCCTTGCTCTTGCTGTAGATGAGGATATCATCAAAGTATACCACCACAAATCTCCCTAGCAAGGCCTAAGCACTTCTGTCATTAATCTCATGAAGGTACTTGGGGCATTTGACAGGCCAAAGGGCATGACAAGCCACTCATAAAGGCCATGCTTTGTTTTGAAGGTTGTCTTCCACTCATCTCCTTCCCTGATCCTCAATTGATGGTAACCTTGCCTCAAATCAATCTTAGAAAAGAACCTTGAGCCACTCAGCTCATCCAACATGTCATCAAGCCTAGGTATAGGGAACCTATACTTGACTGTGATGTTGTTGATAGCCCTGCTATCTATGCACATCCTCCAAGTCCCATCCTTCTTAGGAACCAATAATGCAGGCACAGCACATGGACTTAATGACTCCCTTACAAACCCTTTACTCATCAACTCTCCAACTTGTTTCTGCAGCTCTTGTGTAGCCTTGGGATCACACCTATATGCTGGTCTATTAGGTAGTACAGACCCTGGCACAAGGTCTATCTGGTGTTCAATCCCTCTCAAAGGGGGTAAGCCATCAGGAAGTTCCTCTGGAAACACTTCCTTGAACTGATCAATGAGGGGCTTAACTTCTGCAGGGATTACCTTAGACTCCACTTCATGAACTTCTTTTGATAGCAACATCAATATAGGTTGCTCTTCACTACACTCTTTGACCATTACTGACTCAGATAGAAACAAGACTCCACTAAAATCTTCAGCTATACTAGGACTCCCATAGCTCTTCTAATGTGGTGGCAAGGGGGCTAATGTCACCTTCCTGCTCCCATGCTTGAAGGAATAGGTGTTGCTTCTTCCTTGGTGTATGGAGCTTTTATCAAACTCCCATGGCCTTCCTAATAGCAAGTGACAGGCATCCATTGGAACCACATCACACAATACTTCATCCTTGTACACACTTCCAATGGAGAAAGGGACCATACATTGCTTATCCACCTTAACCTCTGCTCCCTTACTTAGCCACCTCAACTTATAGGGGTGAGGGTGATCTTGAGTGCTCAACTTCAGCTTATCAACCATAGTAACAGAGGCCACATTGGTACAACTACCTCCATCTATAATAAGGTTACAAACCCTCCCTTGTATGGTACATCTGCTCCTGAAAATGAGGGACCTTTGATCCTCCTCCAAAGGTATCTGTTGTGAATGCATTACTCTCCATAGGACCAAGCTGTGGCCTGTGTCAGGGAGTGCCACTATTGCCTCCTGACTAGACTCTTCTTCCTCACTCACCACTTCTTCAACCTCAGGCTCATCCCTTTCATACTCAACTAGACCTTCTTTCTCCCAAGCCTCAACCTCCATTATAGTTAAGGTCTTCTTAGAAGGGCAATCCTTCCTGAAATGCCCATAGCCTTGACATTGGAAACACCTAATTCTATTCTCAGTCAATGAAGTGCTTGGCTTTTGACCCATGATGCCCTTTCCCTTGTCTAAGGTAGATGGGGGTGCTGTCCTAGGGGTATCCATGGTTCTCAACCCACTATAAGGTCTGGTTTGAAAAGGCCTAATAGGTTTTGGTGTAACAGGCTTAGTCTTCCCTATCTTTTCAATTCTCAGAGATAAGTTGACAACATCATCAAATGACCACAGAGGTTGCATCCTAACCTTGTTAGCAATAATCTTATCTAGACCCTCTAAGTATCTAGCAATCCTTTGCTCAGGTTTCTCATTTATATCACACTGCAAGGTGAGTTGTTCAAACTCTCTTAAATAAGATTCAGCAGGTTTGTCTCCTTGTTTCAACTTAGACAATTTGATAAACAGATCCTGGGTGTAATCCTTAGCAACAAACTTGTCTAGTAGTTTCTTTTTCAGTTTAGTCCAAAACTTGATGGGTTCTTTCCCTTCCCTAGCCCTTAACCCTTTCATGGTTTTATACCAAAGGGAAGCATACCCTTTCAGTTTAAGGATGACTACTTTAAAAGACTTAGAATCATTATATCCTTTGTACTCAAAGATCCTTTCTACTTCTCTTAACCATTCTAACAAATCATCAGGATTAAGACTACCAGAAAACTCATGGATGTCTACCTTAAGATGCTTGTCTATGTGCCTGTGAATGGAAGCCCTGCTCCTTGTTGAGTCATCTGAGTCTGGATACTCTTCATCATCAGGTTGCCTTCCTCTGCCTCCTCCTTGGCCTCTTCCACGTCCTCTGCCTCTTCCTCAAGCAAGCAAATGGTTGCCTATTACCTGGTCCAGGGTTCTGGTTAGGGTGGTTACAATCCCAGCCAGATCCTCCATCCTTGCTTCTACTCCTGCCAGTCTCTCCTCACTCATTGGGCTATTTTTGTGTTTTTAAATGTAGTTAGGGAAAATGAACTCACTAAGACTCTCAACAAAAGCTCTGATAACCAATTTGGAGTGTAAACTACTAAGGTTTACAAGTTTTGATGGATGCTAGCCTAGGTTCACTTAAACTGAAAAACAACTCAAATGGAAATGGAGGCTGTTTTAGAGAGGGTAGGTTATATTGACTAGAAATTAAAAGATATGACTTAGAGAAACTTCCTTACAGCAAAGCACAAAAGAAGGGACTCAAAGACTGGTACTGAGACAAGTTTAAAGTGTTACAGCAAGGCACAAACACTCTAGACTAGGCTCAAACAGCAAGCAAGTTAACCACAGCAATGCACAGATATAACTTGACTCACAAGACAAGACACTGATCAGACACCTTGAAGATGTATCAGGCTTGGTTCAAACTACAGCTCTTAGCACAAGTTTGATAGATTTGAGGGATTTCTCAAATTAATTCATTCATCAAAGTCTAATTGAAACAACATACAAAGACCTCCTTATATAGGGAGGCTAATATCTTGTGAGCCATTGGATGTACAGATCATCCAAGGGCCAACTTAGGATTCAAACTACTACTACTGACACTAATTAAGAGCCTCACAATAGGACGAGTTCAACAACTATAAAATACAGACACAAGACACAAAAACACACTGAACAAAAAGCAAATAAAGCAGTTTTGGAGTTTTCCTGAAATGGAAATCTGTTGTTCTTGTTGTCTTGCTGCTTTGCCTGGGTGTGTTGCTGCTCCTTGGGACTCTCTATTCTTATTAGAACTTAGATAAGACCTGCCTTGGACGAGGACAAGTTGACTTAAGCAAAGGAGACCACAATCTGACTTGTACCTTCCCTGTTTAAATTGTTTACTTGACTCTAGCTTGGGGTGCTTGTTACTTGTGTTTTTACTAGACTTCAAGTGAGGTTATCCTGGACAAACTTGTAGCTTGGGGGGTTGGCTTGATGGTAGGCCATGGTGGGGGTGGTTGAAATGCCCTGGTGTACCTCCTTGGTGCAGGGTTTGCTGATGGGTCTGCCTGGTTCTGAATGGTATTGTTTCTGTCTTGTGTGGGTAATGTGGGTTGTGTTGGGGCTTGGCATGGGTTGCTGAGCCCTGGACTGCCTTCCTCACTGGTGTGGCTTGGCTTGGTTTGACCTTGGCTTGTCATAGCTTGTTGTTTGGACCTTGTAACTCGAGCTTCCATCTGAGGGGTCCTTGGGGTCAGGCTTGTCTTGTTTGTGGCTTGATCATAAAGGTCCCTTGGGTGAGCTCCTGCTGCACTAGCACTCAAACGGAAAGTATCCATCAATACACAAAAATGTATCTAACATGCCTTAGCTGTTAGATACAAAACTATGGCATGCTGGATACACTCCTTTTGGAATGCTAGATACATTTTATATTAGTGTATCTAGTACTCAAAAGGAGTGTATCCAGCAATACACAGGAATGTATCTAACATGCCTTAGGTGGTAGATACAAAACTATGGCATGCTGGATATATTCCTTTTGGACTGCTAGATACATTTTATATTAGTGTATCTAGCACTCAAAAGGAGTGTAACCAGCAATACACAGGAATGTATCTAACATGCCTTAGGTGGTAGATAAAAAACTATGGCATGCTGGATACACTCCTTTTGAACTGCTAGATACATTTTATATTAGTGTATCTAGCACTCAAATGGAGTGTATCCAGCAATACACAAGAATGTATCTAACATGCCTTAGGTGGTAGATACAAAACTATGGCATGCTGGATACACTCCTTTTGGACTGCTAGATACATTTTATATTAGTGTATCTAGTACTCAAAAGGAGTGTAACCAGCAATACACAGGAATGTATCTAACATGCCTTAGGTGGTAGATACAATATTATGGTATGCTGGATACACTCATTTTGGACTGCTAGATACATTTTATATTAGTCAGAAACGAGCCACAATTTTATACCGGGAACATCAGTCAAGGAAAGTTCATGCGACGCATTACTCATGACTAACTGATCTCCTTGTGGATTACTTGATGACGCTTGTACATTTGTAACAGGTATAATGTCTACACGAATAGATATGGTGATTTAGAGATAAAAATAATTAAATACAGTGAGACACAATATTATTTTTTGGTCTCCATATACATTCAATAATGATTACCTATAACTTCTTCCATGAATGTATCGTCTTCTTCATCGTTGACATCTGCAATACAATTAAGAAAAGAAAGCATTGGCATACTAGATAATTCAATTATTAATGCTCCTTTATTAAAAACACCAAATTTATAAGAAGAATTCATACCAAAAGAAGTAGAACATGATGAAATTATTACCATCCTGAAAGACGAATCATCATTTCAAAACAGGAAAAAATTAGAAAAAATGAGTTAATCGTTGACAGGAAAAAATTATCAAAGATTCAATCTTTGACATTAGAAAATCGAAATTAACAATTAATAACATCAAATTCACAAATTTTTTCCACAAAATACAATATCAAAACGATTAGAAAAACCCTAGTTTTTGAGAAATTGAATTACGAAATGGATGCAAAGTTGTAATTAGATCGATGGAAAAATTATCAAAGATTCAATCTTTGACATTAGAAGATCGAAATTAACAATTAATAACATCAAATTCACAAAATTATTCCAAAAAATACAATATCAAAACGATTAGAAAAACCCTAATTTTTGAGAAATTGAATTACGAAATGAATGCAAAGTTGTAATTAGATCATACCTTTTGATGATAGTGGAGTGAAATAGTGGTTTATCGATGGAGTTCCTCTCTTGATTTCAAGTCGCGCTCAATAGAAAGGAAGGGAAATGAAGGAGTATGAAGTGGAGCAGGTGTTTGATGTGTTTGATGGAGCAGCGAAGTTTGATTTTATTATTTGGCTAGTTCGTACGGTTCGCACCGTACTTCAGTTCGCAGGGGAACCCAATCCTATATATATATATATATATATATATATATATATATATATATATATATATATATATAGAATTGGGATCCGGTGAGAACCACTAAGATAATGAGAACCGTGAGAACTCCGTCTTACAAAATTAATTTTTTAAAACTAACAATATATTTGGATTCGGCGTAGAATATTACGGCTAGATAACATATTTCATAGCTGAAAATTTATAAGCTATTGACGGAAATCGCGTCGAAATAGATTTTACTCTTTTTAATGCACCTAGTAGTCAGTTTCATGTATCTAACAATTTTCATGCACCTAGTACTCATTTTCATGCATCTAGAGCTAGTTATTTTCATGCACCTAGTAATTGTTTTCATGCATGTAACAATTTTCATGCACCTAGTGCTCGTTTTCATGCATTTAGAGTAGTTTTAGCTTATCTAATTGAATTTATGTACATTAAGTACATATTTTTTAATATAATCAATATATTTTGTTTACTTACTGCAAATATTTTGATTGAATAAACTAAACTAATTGTAAATGATCCATCAAAACTTTCGAAACGAGATTTGGTGGAGATTTAGTGAGAGTTCTCACGGTTCTCATTATGTTAGTGGTTCTCACCGGATCCTGACCCTATATATATATATATATGATATATGATATATATATATTATATTATAAGGGTCAGATCTCGGTTCGAACCACCACATGGGAGAACGTAGAACTCTCACTAAATCTCCACCAATCTTTTTTAAAGTTTTGATGGATCATTTACAATTAGTTTAGTTTATTCAAGCAAAATATTTGGCATTAAGTAAACAAAGTTTAATTATTTTATTAAAAAATATGTACTTAAATGTATATAAATTTAATTAGGTAAACTAAAATTACTATAAATGCATGAAAACGAGCACTAGGTGCATGAAAATTGTTACATGCATGAAAACAATTACTAGGTGCATGAAAAGAACTAGCTCTAGATGCATGAAATTGAGTACTAGGTGCATAAAAATTGTTAGATACGTGAAACTGACTACTAGATGCATTAAAAAGAGTAAAATCTATTTCGACTCGATTTCCGTCAATAGATTACAAATTTTCGGCCAAGAAATATATTGTCTAGCCATAATATTCTACGACGAATCCAAATATTTCGTTATTTTTAAAAAATAATTTTTGTAAGACGGAGTTCTCACGGTTCTCATTATCTTAGTGGTTCTCACCGGATCCCAATTCTATATATATATATATATATATATATATATATATATATATGTAGGGTCAGGATCCGGTGAGAACCACTAACATAATGAGAACCGTGAGAACCCTCACTAAATTTCCACCAAATCTTGTTTCGAAAGTTTTGTTGGATCATTTACCATTAGTTTAGTTTATTCAAGCAAAATACTTGCAGTAACTAAACAAAATTTATTGATTATATAAAAAAATATGTACTTAATGTACATAAATTCAATTTGTACACTAAAATTACTCTAAATGCGTGAAAGCGAGCACTAGGTGCACGTAAATTTCTACATGCATGAAAACAATTACTAGGTGCATGAAAATAACAGGCTCTAGATGCATTAAAATGAGCACCAGGTGCATGAAAATTGTTAGATGCATGAAACTGACAACTAGGTGCATGAAAATTAATAAATCGTATTTCACCTCAATTTCCGTCGGTAAATTTCATTTTTTTTTACCAAGATGTATGTTATCTAGCCATAAAATCCTACGCCGAACCCAAATATGTCCTTATTTTTTAAAAATTAATTTCGTAAGGCGGAGTTCTCACGGTTCTCATTATCTTAGTGGTTCTCACCGGATCCTGATTATATATATATATATATATATATATATATATATATATATAGTTACACTTTGATATATTAAAGTTATTCACGATGATATAAAGTGCACTGAAAGTATCAAGGAAACAAGCACAATGTAGACAAAGTAAGCTAAGTTTAGGACACTCAAAGTTTGTTCTGTTTTGCTTGGAATGAATGCTGAAAGAAGGAGATAGAACCTTAACCAAAGCACAAAGCCAATGGTTGAGGGTTGAACCTTGATTCAAGCACACAGCTAAGGATCTAAGCTCACTTCCAAGCACACAGCAAAGGAAGTTTCTCAAGCACACAGCCAAGAGATAATAACAGAAACAAATGTTTCAGTTTTTGTGTTTACTTCAAATCTGTCTTTCATTCATTAGGAATAAGCCTTTTATAGGCAATGAGATTACATCTTACTCGTTCATAACATATAGGGCTATAGTTGGCTTACAAAAGAAACAGAAATAACAGCTACATTGTTCAGACTAAAGCAATAAAGTAGAAAAAGCAGTTCACATAAGACAATCTGACTTAATTGGTTTGCTTGGGTTGATCTGGTGAAGGAGTGGACTTTCAAGCTTGGTTCTTGAGCCATACTGGAGTAGGATGAATGCCAAAGGGTCTGCTAAAAGATCCTTGAGCTGGTTTGTTCAAAATAGGAAAGTTTGATAGTGACATTGGAACTACTGCAAAAAGGGCTGAATTCTGGACAGTTTGAGTTTGTCCCTAAGCTAACTTTTGTTGTGTGCATTTCCTGGAGAAGAAATCCTGGGCAAAGTAGTAGAGGACCCTCCCTAGGACTAAGATTGATCACTGGTTAGGCTTGTTTGAGTGTATAAGGCCCCATGGACCCTGTTTAGAAAGACTGTGACTGACTGCTTGTGGCTGAAGGTTGTTGTTGTTGTGTTGGGTTTGTTTTGTTGTTGGCTGTGTGTTGTTTTGGCTAAGTCTTGGGAAGTGGATGGCTAGGCTTTGTTCTGGCTGGAGTGGTGTTGTTTTTGCTGGCCTGAGGTGGTGGTTACTTGGACTGAATAAAACATTGTCATAACTAGTCATGGTGTTGGCTGTATTGTTGTTGTTGTCTTGAATGATGTTGTTGTCTTGAGTTTGTGTCTTGCCTTGATCATGTACTCCTGTTGCAACCTCCCTTTCTTGAAAAGGATTTGCCCTCAAATCTTCATTATCTGATTCACCATGGTAGGGGCTCAGGTCCTCAACATTGAAGGTACCATGGACACCATAGCTTCCTGGTAGATCCACCTTGTAAGCATTAGGACCCAGCTTCTCCAATATTTCAAATGGTCCATCAGCTCTTCGCATAAGCTTGCTTCTCCTCTTATCTGGAAATCTCTCCTTTCTTAAATGTAACCATACAAGATCCCCTGCTTTGAACTCCCTTGCTTTCTTAGGCCCTTTGGATCTAGCTTTGTATGACTCATTGGATTTCTCAATCTGTTTCTTGACTTGCTCATGAATCTGTATCATTTAATCAGCTCTTTTCTTTGCATCATAGTTTGCTTTGCTTCCTTTGACTGGGGCCAGGTCTGTAGGCATGAGAGGACTAGTACCATAAACTGTTTCAAAAGGACTCTTACTTGTGCTGCTAGAGGGGGCTCTGTTGAAGGCAAACTCAGCTTGTGCTAGCCTGAGATCCCAATCTTTCAAGGATTTTGAAGCAATGCTCCTCAAGATCTTCCCTAAGGTCCTGTTAGTGACTTCTGTCTGCCCATCAGTTTGAGGATGGTGAGAAGTACTAAACAGTAGCCTAGTCTTCAATAACCTCCACAATGTCCTCCAGAAGTGACTCATGAACTTTGTGTCTCTATCTGAGACAATGCTCCTAGGTACACCATGTAACTTGACAACCTCCTTGAAGTATAGTTCAGCCACCCCCAAAGCATCTTCAGTCTTCTTACAAGCAATGAAATGTGGCATTTTGCTGAACCTATCTACAACTACCATGATGGAATCCTTTCCCTTTTGAGTTCTTGGTAGTGCTACAATGAAATCCACGCTGAGATCTTCCCATGGTTTGTTTGGTACTGGGAGTGGTGTGTAAGGGCCAGCCTGAAAATGTGCTTTGGCTAGTTGACAGGACCTGCACCTTTTAAGAGCATCTTAGGCCGTAGAACTGATCCTGCAATATATCATAGGTCTTCTGCACCCCAAAGTGACCAGCAAGGCCATTGGAGTGAACTTCCTTGACCAACAGTCCCCTATAAGGTCCCTTAGGCACACATAGTTTGTTTCCATAGAATAAGTAGCCTTCCTGGGCTGTGTATTTGCTCCCTTTCTTAACTTGTCCTTCTTGATGCACCTCCCATTCATTCCTGAAATCTGGATCTTCCTGATAGAGTTCTTTCATGAACTCAAATCCCAACACCCTTTGTTCCATAAATGTTAACATCACAGACCTCCTAGACAATGCATCAGCCACAATATTGTTCTTGCCCTCTATATACTTGCTGGAGAATGAGAAGGACTGCAAGAACTCTACCCATTTGGCATGTCTGGGATTGAGTTTATGCTGCCCATTGATGTATTTGAGGGCCTCATGATCAAAATGCAGCACAAATGGCTTAGGTTTTAAGTAATGTCCCCAATGATTCAATGCTCTCACAATGGTATAGAACTCCTTGTCATTTGTGGAGTAGTTAAGCTTGGCCCCATTTAACTTCTCACTGAAGTATGCAACATACTTCTTCTCTTGTGTAAGCACAACTCCTATGCCAAGGCCACTGACATCACACTCTACCTCAAAGAGTTTGTTAAAATCTGGTAGAACCAATATTGGAGATTTACACAATAGCTCCTTGATCAGGTTGAAGGACTTCTCAGCCTTTTCACTCCACTTGAACTCTCCCTTCTTCATGCACTCAGTAATAGGGGCCATGATTGAGCTAAGCCCCTGTATGAATCTCCTGTAGAAAGAGGCTAACCCGTGAAAACTTCTAACATCAGTAACAGTTTGAGGGAGGGGCCATTCCTTGATTGCCTTAACCTTCTCAGGGTCAACTGCTACCCCTTCTTTAGAAATGATGAACCCAAGGAAGTAAACCTCAGGCTGCATGAAAGTGCACTTTTCCAATTTGCCAAACAGTTTGTTCTCCCTTAGAACCTCAAATAATGATCTCAGATGCTGCATATGTTCTCCCTTAGTTGAGCTATAAACAAGAATGTCATCAAAGTAAACCACCACACATTTGCCTAAGTATGGCCTTAGGACCTCTGTCATCAACCTCATGAAGGTACTAGGGGCATTAGACAACCCAAAAGGCATTACCAACCATTCATAGAGCCCATGTTTAGTTTTGAAAGCTGTTTTCCACTCATCTCCTGCTCTTATCCTTACTTGGTGGTAGCCCTGCCTTAGATCAATCTTTGTGAATACTTGAGCCCCACTCAACTCATCCAGAATATCATTATGGGGAACCTATACTTAATGGTAATGTTGTTGATGGCTCTACTGTCAATGCACATACGCCAAGTCCTATCCTTCTTTGGTACAAGCAAGGCTGGTACAACACAAGGGCTGAGGGACTCCCTTACTACATAGCCCTTGTTTAGCAGTTCACCTACTTGAAGCTGGAGCTCCTGTGTAGCCTTAGGATCACTCATGTAAGCTGGCTTGTTGGGTAAGATAGCTCCAGGTACTAGGTCAATGTGGTGTTCTATTCCCCTAAGTGGTGGCAGTCCACTAGGAAGCTCAGTAGGAAAGACATCACCATAAGCTTCTAGAATAGATTTGACCTCTTCAGGGATATCAACCATGCTTATCCCAGTCTCCTTGGAAAGCAGTATGTACACAGGTTGTAACTCACTTAGCTCTTGTACTATTTCTAACTCACTTATCAACATGACTTCCTTGGAAGCCTCACTCATGGGGGTTGGGTTGATCTTTAAAGCATGTGGTAAAGGTTCCAGGGTGATTTTCTTCTTCCCATACGTCAAAGTGTAGGTGTTGTCCCTCCCATAGTGAATGGCATCCCTATCAAACTCTCATGGGCTTCCCAGCAAGAGGTGACAAGCATCCATAGGTAGAACATCACACAAACTTTCATCAACATACCCTTTACCAATTGAGAAAGGTACAATACACTGCTTATCCACCTTAATCTCAGCTCCCTTGTTCAACCATCTGAGTTTGTAAGGTAGGGGGTGGTGTGACAACCCTCGCGAATGCGGAAATAAAACATAACAAGCATGTGATTTATAAAGCGGAAAATACGGTATTTTAAAAACCTTTATACATGCAAGATAGAAATACGAGAAATGTCAGTAATTACAAACCAAATATAAAATACTACAAGAGACGTAGTCTGTCAAAATGTTAACCAATAACAAAGTTATTAGCAACTAGCTAATCAACGTCTAGAGGTGTTTCTATCCAGGGACAACGCCCGCTAGCTCACACCCGAACCCAAAATATCACAAACAAATGGCCATCCAATCAAGCAACCTGTTCATCCATGAAAAACATGAACGCCACAGTCAGTGGGGAGTAACTTCGGGTTCTCCCAGCCATATCACATTAAACGTACATAAAAGGAAATACAAAAGTAGAAGCATGCATATATAGATATACATGTGAGATACGATAAGGATAGATAGGCAATTCAATATATAATGATAAGAGCATATGTAATACAAATCCGAATCCATCATGTTATACAAAGACTCGGGGAAGACACTCTTAGGCAACCGAATACGCTCACTAGGGCTTGCATCTCACAGTTAGCGGTATAAGTTTAATAAGATTGAGACTCGACAAACAAACCATGCCAAGTCATGGTATGATCATGAATAATCAATCATGTAATCACCCATCCACACATAACATTACAATGACGACCTCTCTCACGGTAAATGAAACGCACTAGCACCGTGTACATGGCAAGTATGATTAACAGGCATCCACGGGAGAAAAACATTCCCTGAACGCATACACGATTCAATCCATTTCGTATATGTAGACTAATTTCCTCCTGGTAGGACGACGATAATAATACGGGTCCTAATCTAAATCTGGCCAGACTCTCGGAATAACCATTTTCCGATTCGACATGCGATGACATTTCGCATCCAAGACTCGGTCAATCATTGACGCCGAGTACCCCAAATTCGGTAGATAATTCACGAAAGAGGCGCAAAAGAGCTCGAGCCACATAACAAGCGGTACGCTACATGCAAATAACACCACCTCGCAAGTACACAATATGCAACAGGAGTTAAGGCATGGGTCTCTCAATGTTTGCTCCAACATAGGGACCATCACATTTACCATTGATCACATATGAAATACAAGACCAAGTGAAGCAAAATAAGTTCAAAACAAGGCATGCTGAACAATTCAGAACAGTCTCAATACTTTCAGAATTGGGTCAATTTCAATAACCCATATCTTGAGTTCTACATGGTGGAAATTTGAGTTCTTTATATTTTTGGATTCTTGAAAGAGTCCTATTTCATATGGGATTTGAATCATCAAGTTTCATCGAGTAGATTTTGCACAGCAAACCTTCAAAGACTGGCATACATGGTGCATCTCGTTTTCTGACAAAATGACTTGTCAACACTCAAGGCTGTATAACTCAACATTGGCTGGATAGTTTTGGTTGATTCCTTTTGGATATGAAAGCTAACTTCATTAGCTTTCATTTGAGTCATCATGAGAATTTTTAATCGACCATATGAAGGAGATATGATTTTTTGAAGTTCATGCTGATGTACAGGAAAACTGCAGGATATTCAGAATTGACCTATTGTCACTCAAAGGCTTATAACTGAAGTTCTAGGAATTGTTTTTGCATGATTCCAACTGGAGGAGGAAGCTAACTCATCGAGCTTCAATTTGGCTACTCATGAGACTCCTAATTATATCTGTGCTGGAAACTACAGGCTCTGCAAGATGCCCCTGAATGCTGAACCATTACAGCACATGCTATCAGTGACCTGTTTGTACTCAATCCTCAATAGCTAAAGTTCCAGATATAATTTGGGTCTGATTCTTTGTGAAAATAAAGACAACATCTATATATTTCCAATGAGCTATCATGGGTCTTCAAATTCATCCTGAGCAGGGAGTTATGAGTGTTACAAAATACAATCAGAAGGGTCCATGTCATATCTCACCCGGTTCAGGTCCAACATCAAAGAGCTTCATCCAAGACAACCCCTAATGTGAATTAAGTTATTCCAAGGCCTAATACTCTTACCTTATGGTCTTAGGAAAACAAAAGTCTAGGAGAGTTTTTGCTAATTCACAATAAAAAGGCAGGTTTAGCTAAGTCCAAACAAATGGGTCCAGGTGGAACCAATTCTGCACAACCATGAACCAAGGTTGTTTTGAAAGCTATTTTTGGCTAGGCAAGAGAATGGCACGACTTGAAAGGCATCTTAACATTGTGTACTTGAGGATGGTAGCTGCCAAGCTCAAGCTCCAAGGTCTTACACATCTTAATTGACCTTCTACAAGAAGACAAAGAGGAGCAGCCTGTTTTTATGCTTTATGCTTTATGCTTTTGTCCTTAGTTTGTTTTTTCTGATTTGTATCTTAGTTGTAGGGTAGTTGAACTCCTGCTTATTTTGTGAGCCATTAGATGAAGAATGGACGTCCTAGATCTCTGTGCTTGGCTGTGAGTGTTGATTAGTCACCTGTTGACAAGTATTATTCTTCCTGTGCTAGGCTGTGGTTGAATGATCCTTGTTGTTCGAAATTTGTAAGGAACTATCTGTGCTTGGCTGTGGTAGCTCTCTTTCAGATTCACCTTTAGTTCTTTAGTTAAAATTCCTGTGTTAAGCTGTGGAATTTAGACCAAAGTTCATATCCTTTTATTTCACCTGTTTTCATCTTGTCAAAAACCAAAGAAAATCATCACAAAAAAGAGCCTCAAGTTAGATTGTTTGTTCAAAAATCATTCATTGTTTGAGGTGTTGCTTCTCTGATTCTAAACAGCCCCTTAGGTTGTTTGTCTCAAGTTTGAATCCCTCAAAACTTAAGAAACCCCCATCATTATGCTGCACAATATTTGACGGCCGGGTCGATCAACGCAATGCGTTCGCCTCCCAACAACGTCGTCGTATGCCCACTAACACATGCAATTAAGTAGTAGGATACATCCCCGTTCCGACATTCCAGCCTTACGAACGTGGAGGTAGCCAAGGGAATGAGAGTACAAAGCACATACCAAAATAGTGCTCAAACCGTATCATTTGTAAAAACCGACTCAAGTGGGACATACCAAAAACCGTCACAAAACATGAGAATAGGAAATTATATAAACTTAACTATGATAAAACTGAATCAATACATGATACATAAGCATTAGAACAAGTTTATGAAGCATAATGAATAAAAACATAGATCACTTCTCCAAAACAACGTTGTTTGGAAACCAACTAAAACAAGGGTCCACTTCAAACGGTCATAACTAGAGTTATAGACATTTAAATGCAGAAATTCCAAATGAAGGTGATAGCTTATCCTCTTAAGGTTCCAACGGGATGTCACAAGCCCAAAACAAGCAAGTAACGAAGGAGATATGATCATTTTACGAAAAGGGGTTAGTGCAGTTGATACGAGTACATATACGGGTCATTGGAGGGACGGGTTCAATGCAAGTCGGAGATCAGTTTAAGGCATTCCGATGATTATTTTGGGGTTGGCTAAATGAATCTCGGAATGATTCAATGTATCTCGAGCTTTCATTGAATACGGAGCCATTGAAGCCGAGCAAGCCTCATGCAACATTCTAATGGACTGTGTCATAACTGGCATTTACACAGCAAGATTGATGCAACGGTTTAGTGGACTGAGTCATAGCTGTCATTTACACCTTGTTTTATTATCATTTAAAGTCTTATTATTTCTGCATTTGTGTCTAATAATATGGCTGTTAGAGGGTCATAAATAGGAGTTAATTATAGTCATTAAGCTAGTGTTTACTACCTAGTTTGTGGTTGCATAGGATTCTATTTTATAGTTATTGTAGGGCTGCTAGAATAGGTAAGTTTTAGCCTAGTTAAAGAGCCTCTTTAAGAGTCTTAATTAGGTAGTTATTACCATGTTGTGACAGCCATAATAGGCGTGTGATAATGGCTATTTAAGGCCTTGTTTTGTAACATAAGATTAACATAAGATTTTGAATAAGAAAAAGAATTTCCTGTCTGCAAATTAAAGTTGTTAATTGTGAGAACATGAGTGTTTGAGCGAGTTCAATCACAGCTTGAGAGTTGGGACGCGTATTCCAAAACTTAAGAACGAATCATTCGACGCGTATTGAGTGATTTCCCATTGTTAATGCTATAGGTCTAGCTTTGGCAAATATCCCGATTACAAATCATGTCCTATTCCGCTGCTCAATCGCATCATATGGTATCAGAGCTTAGGCTCCTGATTTCCTTAAACCAAGACGATCCAATGGGGGGACTTTTCAATCCAAATTTGCCTCCTGTTTTTGATGTTTACGATGATGAAGTTCCATCCAGTCCGGGACGGTACAACCTTTTCAACCAGGCCGAACTGTTACAGTGCATCAACGAACCAGAAGGTGCATCGCTCTTTCACAATGGTTTTACCAAGGAGGATGATCTTGCCATCAATTTCGATTTGCCTCCTATACTCGATTGCACTATCAAAAGCTGTGATCTAACATCAGAAACAAGATGGACAGCCCAAGAGTCTCATGGTTTTCATTCGGAAAACGTGAATAAATCAATTCCGGAACATTATGGTGTATGTTGCACGATTATTGTTAATGATTCATTTCCTTCTAACTTTTTTAATGGCATTTCAGAATCAGTGCGAGGTTAGAATCATTTTTGGCAAAATATGCTTCGGGGCTGTGGGGTTTTCGTGAACAGTGACATAGCACAATGTCCAAATATGCGAGTTTGTGGTTGGAATCAGCAACAATCCTCGAAGGTGTTCAATCCGGGAATTAGGCATCAAATAATGGGCACAAATCAGCAGCACATCTCGACAATGAAAGGTCTAAGAATCGGGACGATTCTTTTTGAAGAAAGGGCGGATGATACGAGTACATATACGGGTCATTGGAGGGACGAATTCAATGCAAGTCGGAGATCAGTTTAAGGCATTCCGATGATTATTTTGGGGTTGGCTAAATGAATCTCGGGATGATTCAATGTATCTCGAGCTTTCATTGAATACGGAGCCATTGAAGCCGAGCAAGCCTGATGCAACGGTCTAATGGACTGTGTCATAACTGGCATTTACACAGCAAGATTGATGCAACGGTTTAGTGGACTGAGTCATAGCTGTCATTTACACCTTGTTTTATTATCATTTAAAGTCTTATTATTTCTGCATTTGTGTCTAATAATATGGCTGTTAGAGGGTCATAAATAGGAGTTAATTATAGTCATTAAGCTAGTGTTTACTACCTAGTTTGTGGTTGCATAGGATTCTATTTTATAGTTATTGTAGGGCTGCTAGAATAGGTAAGTTTTAGCCTAGTTAAAGAGCCTCTTTAAGAGTCTTAATTAGGTAGTTATTACCATGTTGTGACAGCCATAATAGGCGTGTGATAATGGCTATTTAAGGCCTTGTTTTGTAACATAAGATTAACATAAGATTTTGAATAAGAAAAAGAATTTCCTGTCTGCAAATTAAAGTTGTTAATTGTGAGAACATGAGTGTTTGAGCGAGTTCAATCACAGCTTGAGAGTTGGGACGCGTATTCCAAAACTTAAGAACGAATCATTCGACGCGTATTGAGTGATTTCCCATTGTTAATGCTATAGGTCTAGCTTTGGCAAATATCCCGATTACAAATCATGTCCTATTCCGCTGCTCAATCGCATCAGCAGTGAAACTGCACAAGTCACGACCGTGACTTGTATTTCACGCCCGTGAAACTCTCTTTTACGCAAGGGTATTTGGTCAGCCACTATTTCACGCTCGTGACATGAGTTTCACGACCGTGACTTGGGTCAAGACAACTCCATTTTGTTCTAAACTCAACCATCATCAACTATTATCATAAATCATCCATTCTCATATCAATTCTCAACAAACAACAAGTATCATCAACAACACAATTTCTATGAATACTAATCCTATTCCAAATACGATTTCTAACATAGAAAACACATTAAAACACGTAAATGATATCGAGTAACCCTTCACCGTTACCTTTTCGCGTCTTTAATCGATTTCTAGAAAATCTCCACCTACAATTAGATAACAAAAGATGAATATAATTCACCTTGAAAAACACGGATAATTTAAAAAGCGAGAAAGACGGTAATTTTATTACCAATACGGATAGAGGAGGAAGAGAGGGGAAGAATAAGATGAACTTACGTGAATTTGAGCGAGAAACGAATGAGTTATGACGAATCTAAGCTTGGAAAGATTATGGAAGATAGGGTTTTGGGTTTCTTAGAGAAGAAGGAAGTGTTTGAGTTGTGTGAGTTAGGTTAGGGTTAGGAAGGAGTATATGAAAGGTGAGTGGAAAAAGTCAAGAAAAGTCAAAGACGACTTACGACGGGATTTACCTGAAATCTCGCGAAAAATCCAAATACGAACTCGGAAATTCTAAATTCGACTCGGAAAATTAAAATCTAAATTAAAACTAAATTTCGCTGAAAAGTATCCGTAAAATATTTTTACTATAAAAATAGGGTACATTTGCGGGTGTTACAATCACCCCACCTTTTAAAAAGTTTCGTCCTCGAAACTTGAGAGTAGAAAATAAAAGTATCAAGGACAAGAATCGGTTTTCAAAGTTAATACGAAAACTTTTATAAGGGAAACATTTATGAAACGAGGTTCATCTCGAAAATGGTTTAAGGAAATTTTTCATAAGTGCGAAACTTACTTACGGATCTCAAGAGTGCCCGTCGCGAACGAGAACTCAAATTATCCAAATCAAATTAAAGTCGAAATAGTGAAATCAAAAATCAAACAAGCGTTAGTAAGTGCAGGACTAGTTATCAGACGTCTCCAATAACAAGTGCAAACATCCAACCAAACGCAAAAATCCAAATATAAAAGCGAAAGAAATTTATTTTCTCCAAAAAGGAGGTACAAAAACCATCTTTAGACTTCTTTGAAACGTTAAATTAGAAATATAATATGAAAATTTGAAAGTTTTCTCAAAGATAAAATCAAATAACAAGACATTACACGTACATAGAGCGACTCGAACTTAAAGTTCACAAATCACGATAACAAAATATATACAAAACACGCAAAAACAAAACAAATCGAATTCTTAGGGATATGAAGATTAAGATAAAGTCGGCAGGAAGATCTACAAGAACTCAACATCACTAACTCTACTAATAAACCCAATCCTCAAGAGAATGCAATTTACCCAATTTGTAACTCATCATTTTCAATCATCAGAATTCCTACAAAAATATTTCATAATCACGAAACTTCGAGTAACAAATCCCAATTATTCGAATCCAATTAGAATCTACTAAGGTCCATCGGCACGGTAGACTCCACAACTAACAATCCACATGAAAGATTTATTACGCACTCTAATCATCTTAGTTTCATTAAAACTCTTACTAGAAACTACCAACAAAATATTTATCTAAGGAAACATGATCGCTAACAACCACAAAGTAAAGGACTTACCATGAAATCCTTTAATCCAATTTACTTCAAACTCATTACCCTAAATTTACAATGAACTTTCTCATCCTCTAAAATCAAAACACAATCCACGCAACCAAACATAATTATCTAAGAACCAACTAGTCTCATCCAAAGTCTCACGACAAGGGAAAATCCACAATCCATTATCGCTTATAAGAATTCTTTAATACGCCATAACATCCTTAATTCGATCATTACTACGCTCGAAACCTCAAATATAAATAGTCATATTAGCAAACTACGGTTCCTTAAGAATAAAAGAGAATTACTAATTCCAAACCACAAATGACCAATCACTTGGAAATCAGACAACCATTCAAATCATTTAGATCATCTAAAACTCAAAATGAATCGATTTTCATTTATGACAAAACTCCTCAAACTTTGGGTACCAACTCAATTACCCTAAAGCAAAGTCTCTTTTAGAATCCACCAATTAGAGACATCAAATTCCCAAATGATATCCCAAGCAACCGATATAATACTCAACAACAACGAATATCATCTCGCTCAACTTGATTCCCAAAATAGCACTACACTAGCAAGCTCAATAAATGAAGCCACCAAGAGAGTATAATACCGCCAACATATTCATCCTAAGGTTAAAATACCAATCCTATTCATGCTCAAAATCAACACGAAGCTAGCTAACAACCCTAGCTATCTCACCAGAGGAAAGACAATGCCACCATGAAACTGGAAACGATAGGAAGTTTCAAGGGAAACACGAACGCGATAAGATCGGACGAAAATTAGAGGGACGCTAGAGGCAGGGAGCCAAAAGCTAGATATTGGATAGATATAGCCATGAAGATAGCCAGGCAAAGGAAAAGATAAGAGAAAACATTTTCCTAGGAATCAGGTTTAGTAGGAACTTGCATGAAAGGAAATGGAAAGGGATAATGGTACGAGTAAAAGTTTAAAGTTAAATCCACAAAATTTCTCCTTTCAGACTTAGGGTGATAGTAAAGCAACTCATCCCAAACAAAGGTCTCTTACAAGGGACCATCGTACCACAATCATCAAAGTAAGGTACACCTAGATTTAACAAATCGATTACAACCCAATTCATCCGCCCTTTCTTATAACACGGATTCCCAATTGCGGAATTGCAACTCAAGCATAATAACATTCTCTCAACTCCATAATTTGACACATTCCCAAAGGTTTCAAAAACCGAAGAACCAATAAGGAATTATCCATACTAATCTCTTTTCAACTCCTACGGCCACAAGGTAGAACACCGAACAAAACGTCATTATCAACATCATATAGCCCACGAGTTCATTATTAACAAATTACAACCTCAAGTCAA
>JAIUZE010003022.1:0-15532 GCA_022085475.1 Heliosperma pusillum | reverse complement strand
ACCACCACCAACGTGGTCCACCGTCATTGACACAAAAACAGACTCATTTTTTCAGATCTGAAAAAAAAAAACAAAAAAAACGACACCAACGACAAACAAACCACTAAAAAAATGACACCACGAACACGGTAGGGGCGGCAGGGCCGTCATTCCCCACGCACCCCCACCCTACGACCACCATCCCAACGTACTTCCGCCCACCAACCAACACAAATAAGCATTTTTATTGAGATTCAAACTCAAAGGAAGGCACAAATATTCCAGATCTGAAAAAATTGAGAAAATTTGATATTGATGGTGGTGGTTGGAGGAGTGGATGACGACGGAGGACGGTAGGGAAAGAGGTGGTGGTTTTGATATTTTTTTGTTAAGATATAGTTTTATTGGTGGTGTAAGAGAGGAGGAAGGTTGGTGAGTGGAGGTGGGGCGGCGGCAGAGGAGGGGAGAAGGCGGCGGCAGAGGAGGGAAGGAGGCGGCGGCAGAGGAGGGGAGGAGGCGGCGGCAGAGAAGGGGAGGAGGCGGCGGCAAAGGAGGGGAGGAGGTGGTGGAGGAGTGACGGCGGTGGAGGAGTGGCGGTAGTAGTGAGGGGATTAGGGTTTTTTTTTTTGGGTTTTTTTTAGAGAGAGAAGGGAGGTAGAGAGAGAGTGGGATATGTGAAAATGAGAGAAATGTAGGGAGTGGAGGGTATTTGTATTAGGGTTTGATGGGATTGGATTGTGTGTATCTCACAATCCTAGCCTTCCATTCTGTTTTAATCCTAACCCTTCATCCTCCTAATCCAAGGGCTTGGATGAGGACTCAAGGACTCAAATATACTAAGGGGACTCATTTGAACCCACCTCTATATATATATATATAAAGAGATAAATATATATATATATATATATATATATATATATATATATATATATATAGAGTCAAGATCCGGTGCAAACGACCACTCGGTGCAAAAAGTGGAAACGACCATGATAAATCCCACGCGCATCACTTTCTCACAACCAAACTCCATTTATATAGTTTCCCTAAATCATATCCCTTCCTACCTTTACATCATCAGCCCACCACCCAAATTGCCCCATCATTGTTCATCACCTATCATCGTCACTTACTTGTCCGACGCAACTCCATCATCACCATTACATATCATCTCAACTTAATCCATGTTGTCTCCATCGGCGACGATGGCCAACAACTCCGTCAAATTGTCGCGTGATATCAGAGTAGCTCCATCATCACCATCACCAATCAACCGTCGTCGTCGTCGCTTCTAATTCATCGGAACACTTTGAAACATCGACGAACCTGGTGCTAGGTCTTTGATCTACAACTCCGGTGAGATCTTTGGTTATTTTCGTGGTGCACAACATGGGTATAAGTAATGTCGTCGGCACCGTTGGAGGTTAACGGTGCACTCAGTATCCTACTTGCATGATCGCCGGCATGAGTGACGCCAGTATGGTGACGGTGGTGGGTGTTGTTCAGGGATGTGTGGTAGTGGTGCAATTGTTATACGTGATATTTGTAGTGTTGATTTGGGGATTTTTAAATTTGGGGTTGTTATTATATACGTGTATTTAGGTAGTATATTTGTGTACCTAGAATAATATTTTGTGTAACTAGAATAATATTTAATGTACCTATATAATTCGTATTTCAGTATACCGGCAATAGTTTGAAATGTGTGATATTTGGTAAAACAAATGTACCTAGAATAGAAAAAAGTGTACCTACGACCTTAAAAAATGTACATAGAAATCTGGTAAAAGTGTGTACCTACAGTAGAAAAAAGTGTATATAGAATTCTCGTAAAATGCGTACCTATGATAATAAAAAGCGTATGTGAGATTTGTTAAAGAGAAAAAAAATGGTGTATCTATCATATATATCAATGTACATATAGGTCGTTTCCACTTTTTCCACCGAGTGGTCGTTTCCACCGGATCCTAAATCTATATATATATATATATATATATATATATATAGAATTAGGATCCGGTGAGAACCACTAAGATAATGAGAACCGTGAGAACTCCGCCTTACGAAATTTATTTTTAAAAAATAAGGACATTTTTGGGTTCGGCGTAGAATTTTATGGCTAGATAACATACATCTTGGTCGAAAAAATATAAGTTACTGACGGAAATTGAGGTGAAATATGATTTATTAATTTTCATGCACCTATTAGTCCGTTTCATGCATCTAACAATTTTCATGCACCTAGTACTCATTTTCATGCATCTAGAATCCGTCGTTTTCATACACCTAGTAACTGTTTTCATGCATGTAGCAATTTTCATGCACCTAGTGCTCGTTTTCAAGCATTTAAAGTAGTTTTAGTGTACATAATTGAATTTATGTACATTAAGTACATATTTTTAATATAATGATTAAATTTTGGGTTAGTTACTGCAACTATTTTGTTTGAATAAACTAATCTAATAGTAAATGATCCATCAAAACTTTCAAAACAAGATTTAGTGAAGATTTAGTGAGAGTTCTCATGGTTCTCATTATGTTAGTGGTTCTCACCGGATCCTGACCCTATATATATATATATATATATATATATATATATATATATATATATATATATATATAAATATATATATATATATATATATATATATATACATGTGAATTACGAGAAGTATAAATAAGCATTTCAATATACATAAAGATATAGGCGTATGAGTTACGAAACTGTAAGCATCCGATTATAGACATGCTCGGGGAAGACACCCTTAGGCAACCATATACTCACTAGGGCTTGCATCTCACCATTAGCGGCATATACTTGATAAGATAGAGACTCGACATATAAACCACGCCAAGTCATCAAACGGTCGCAAATAATCAACATATAACCATCCATCAAAACGTACGAATACGGTGACAACATCTCTCACGGTTAATGACACGCACTAGCACCATGTACATAGCAAGTATGATCACTACGCATCCACGGGATGAACATTTCCCTGAACTCATACACGATTAACATTTCGTATATGTAGACTCAATTCCTCTCGGTAGGACGACGATAATAATACGGTCCTAGTCTAAACCTGGCCAGACTCTCGGAATAAACATGTTCCGATTCGACATGCGATACACATTTCGCATCCAAGACTCGGTCAAACACATAAGCCGGTACCCCAAATTCGGTCACAACTACTACACGAAAGAGGCGGAAAGAGCACAAGCATCATAAACAAGCGGTACGCTACATGCAATGACACCACCTTGCAAAGATACGACATTTGACGGCCGCGTCGATCCACGCATAGCGTTCACATCCCAACAACGTCGTCATATCTCCACTAAAACATGCATACAAACATTTGGGATACATCTTCTCGTTCCGACATTCCAGTCTAACGAGCGAGGAGGTAGCCGGGGAATGAGAGTTCATAGCACTTAACAACTAGTGCTCAAATCAAAACATATGTAAAACCGGCTCAATAGAGGGACATATCAAAAACCGTCACAAAACATGTGATATAAGCGAATGGGATATCATAAATTCTAACATGAATATTTAATGCTATTACGTAAATTTATACGATAAACGAACCGTACAAACTATTATAAATAAAAGTATAAGAAAAGAAGTAGAAGAAGATCTCAGGTGGTGCCAGCCGGTCAAAGTGACCGGCCGCCGGCTACTCGGCTGGCACCTTAGCAACAATCGATAATTAATAAAAATACAGGGTGTCCCAGCCGGTCAGAGGGACCAGCAGCCGGCTACCCGGCTGGGACCATAAGCTTAATGAGAAAAGAAGGAAGGAGAAGGGGGTGTCTCAGCCGGTCAGCTGACCGGCAGCCGGTCGGCCGGCTGGGAGCACATACCCACGAAAATCATCACTCAACATCAATAATCATCAACAATCCTTAACAACTATCAACAATCATTTAACCAACACAAATTCTATAGCTACACATCCAATTCCAACACATTTACTAACATCAAGCTATATTACGTATCTAATAAATGTCACTAGACATTTAGTAAACAACAACTAAAGCATATAAAACACGTATTGATATCGAGTAACCCTTTGTAGAGTCTATTGATCAAATACGAAAGAGGGGGGGGTGAATTGTGTAACAACCCGAAAAGTACCCAATTTGCTTAAGCAATAGCTTATGGATACTTTTCAGTAGAACTTAAGTTTTTAATATAGGAATTTTTGTTCCGAATCGTATTTTGAAATTCCGCGTTCGTATTTGGAATTTTTGAGAGATTTCATGAAAAGACCGTTTTTGGTCGTCTTTGACTTTTCTTGACTTTTAAATCGTCTTTGACTTTTTCTTGACTTTTTAAAGCTGTCATTTACTTTTCTTGACTTTTAAAGTCGTCTTAAACTTTTCTGAACTTTTAAGTCATTTTTGACTTTTCCCGACTTTTTAGTCGATTTTGACTTTCGTTGACTTTTCCCGACTCGCTTTACAAGTTTGAAGACCGAAATTTTATTTAAAAAAATTATATTTTTGATTTATTTTTATTTATATTTATTATGATTTATCATAATTTAATATAATTATTTTGAATTTATTTGGAATTTAAAGAATAACTTTTACGGTTTTTAACCAATCGTCATTTAACTATTCCCGACGCATCGTAAAGCGCGCAACAAAATCGAAACTCGACTTTGGCATGAGTCACGCGGCCATGTCATCGTTTTCCACTCACGATTGGATATTTTAATTGATTCGATTAAAATAATACAAATATCTTAGATATTTGTTACTTTATCGATCCGTCAACGGAGATTACGCAAATCGAGCAAAAACAGACCCGAATCACCTCAAACCACACGGCTCCTTAAAGTCCTCTAATGGCCTTGATATTTTGATTACTTTTGATTACAATATCATAATATCTAGATCACTATTCGCTTTATCGATCAATTAACGAAAATTACGCAAAACGCTCGAAATCAGACCGACAATCACAATTCCACACGGCACACTTACCCACTCTTAAGCCTTGATATTTTCATTATTTTTCATTTTAATATCATAATATCTTGATATTAACTTTATCGTAAATAATATTTAATCGTTTAAACGTAAAATAATTATTAAACGCGAGTCAATTACGGAACAACAATGTCAAAACTCGACACCTTTATGTGTCTATAAACACACGGCACCCACACACCCATATGACTCACAAACAACTTTTCATTTTACAACAAATCAAAATAAGATCAAAACCTCACTTTATTTAATCGTTCTTCGCGTTCTTCATCGTTCATCTTTAGTTCTTCATCGTTCTTGAGCAAAACCTCCATAAATCCTTCGTTTCTTAATTAAATCCTTCCTAATTTATATTTCTAGACTCTCCTCTTCGCTCCTCATCTTCTAGTACGGTTTATTTTCAATTCCGTCAAGATCGTTTTCATCATTTAATTATGGAAAATTTAGTTTAAGTTCTAATAATTGTTTTTCTTGTTATTTCTTATAGGGGAAGAGTTTGAAGACGAATTTGGGGACTCTTATATTTTGGGTGAAGACTAGTAGAAGGGTTTCCTTATTTATATTTTCTTATATTTTGTGCTAAGTGGATTTTGCTAGCTAAGGTAACATTTCCGATTTACTCGACGAATTAATGTCACATAGCCTTAGTTTTGTTTTTTTTTTGTAGTCTTTAGTTTTGGCTCATGTTATAGTATTTAAGAGTTAAGTTAGTAACATAGCCTTTAATTTGATTTATTTGGATTTTGGTTCATCTTTATTTTTGGTTCATGTTTTATGATTTATGGATTTTTAGTTAGTAATATGTTAAGTAGTAATTATTATGTTGTTTTATGATTTTTATGTTGTATGGAATTTTTGTGATGTTTGATGATTTTTGATGATTTTATGTTGTATGAATTTTTATGATGATTTAGTGTTCTTGATGATTTTTAAGTTGTAGTGAATTTTTATGTTGATTTATTGTTCTTGATGAATTTTTATGGTTTTTCATAAGTTATGATTTTTATGTTGTTTATGAACTTTTAACAAATTTAGTGTTCTTGAAGAATTTTAATGATTTTTACTAAGTTATGATTTTTATGTTGTTTATGAAATTTTAACAAGTTTAATGTTCTTGACAAATTTTGATGATTTTTAATAAGTTATGATTTTGTATGAATGTTGTTAAAATGGTTGTTTGATGATTAAAAACAAGTTTGGAATTGATTTGGTGTGTTTGATGATGGAACCGAGAAAGGGGCAAGAACCGGGTCCAAACCGGACCGGTCCAGGCCGGTTCAGACCCGGTCTGGGTTGGTCAAGGTGGGTCCGGGTTTTGGTTTGGGTTGTGTCGATGTTTGGTTGTTTAATTGTTGTTTTGACGGGTTTTAATTATGTTAAGCATGCGGGAAAATATTAGAAAACGGTTTTAGAAAAATTAAAGTAAAACAGTTTTTTTTGAAGCCAAAACAGCCCGTGGGCCCATCCAGGCCCATATTGGGTCCGGCCCATTTCAGCCCGTGGGTCCCACCTTGGGACTCGTGTCGGTTTTTGAGTTATCGTCATTTTTATCGTGTTTTGTAATATTTAGCAAGTGGGAAATATTAATAAGTAAAATATTTAATTAAAAAGGTTTTCATAAAATTATTATTTCTCACATGTTAGAAATTATAAGACGAGATAGTTTAAGTTGAAATCATAAGTCAAGAGGGTTTTGGGTTAGAAATGATAATTCACATGTTGTTAGAAGTAAGAAATAAAATAACATGTAATGAATTGTTGATGTGCTTGTGATAAAGACTCTGTTTCTAGCCGGTTTGACCAAACGGGTTTGGTCAAACTAAGATCTAGTCAGCCCCGTTTTGACTGATGACCCGTCGCGGGACTCGGGTCGGGGACTTGTCTTCAAGTAAGGTTGTATTTAATTAATGAATTAGCCTTAGTAGATATGAGGCGATATGATATGTGATTATTATTGATATGCAATTAGTCACATGATAGGATGTTTTCCCGTGACTGATTTATTATATGGTTGGTGTCGTGTTGACTAAGTACCCATAGAGAATTATGGATATATGGCGTCTTGACCATTCTAATTCTAAATGAGTAGCTTGGACCATGACATTGATAGGCCCGTACTATCCTTAACGAGCATACGGAGTTTGCCGCTTGATAGCTTTTGTGTCTCGGCTTGGTGGGTTTATATCCAAGTCGGGGCATGGTTGCCTAATCCGTTTTGGGGTTGGAACCAGCTTAAGTACTAGCCATCTCTGCTTAGGGGGTCGCCTAGTAGAGTTTCTCATAGACGGTTATGTCATGGGACGGGGAACGGAATAGCTGTTGTCGCTAGGTCTGATCAGTCTAGGACTAGGATATGTTTTCCTACCTTGTGGGATAGCCTCGAGTTACAGAAGTAGACTATCGCCGTACTAAGAACTTATGCCTGTTTGTAGAAGATTGGTCTTTTTTCAGTATGATGATTATATGAGTCTAGAAGGGAGAGAAGCCGGCTAGGATTGATAGAGTTTGGATTAACGGTGTGAACTGATTCACATGAGTTAACGTGTTGATTTTAGGGTTTGAGTGTATCGGGCCATTGTTACTTGTAAACGCTGAGACAGATACCAGGCTTCCCTACCTAGTGTTATATTTTATTATCGGATTCACATGATAGCTTTCATATGATAGGTTATATGTTAGTTAAATGTTTCATAACATGAAAAGCATATCATATATGTTAAGGTTTTGTATTTTCTATATACATTGCTTTTATGTTATTCATGTTTCATTAAAATCGACATTTCGTGGCTGGGAGAACTCGGAGTTACTCCCCACTGACTGTGGCTTCCGTGTTTATATTTAATGCGGTCGAACAGGTGGTGATGCATACATTGGGTACATTGACGAGCTAGCGAGCGAAGTATTTACCTTGGACATATATTCGGTTCATAGTTTGTATATTATTATACACTCGTTTATTTCCGTATTTATACGGGAGATATGTCTCCCGTCTTGTATATTTCTTTTGTAGAATATTATTTCCGTTTTGTAATGAACCTTTTTATTTATGACACCTTCGTTATGTATTCTCATATTTTATTTAGTTAAATTATTTTTTTTCTTTTCGCAAATTTGAGGGTGTCACAGAAGTCTCTGGTTTTGAAAACCAGATGGATTGTAAGGCTTTTGTTGGTGTGGTATGAATGGTTGTTGAGTTTGTTGGTGGGGATTTTGAACGTTGGTACTTTTGTAGGATAAAAACGGGTGGTTTTTTGTGTTTTCGTTATAAAAGTTTGAGAAAGCGTTGCCTTGCCTATATCCTTGATAGGCATTGACTTGCTCTATTGAACTTCTACAATCTTGAAAACTATGCCCTCAAATCCCACATCTCTCACATACCACTACGTGGTTAGTGACGTTGATATGTTCCTTGGATTGGGAAGAGCTTCCTACTTGTTGCTGCAGAAGGGCTAATTGGGCTTCCAGGAGTGCTACTTTACTTGAATCATCCTGCTTGGCTTTGAGTGGCATAGCACGCGAGTTGCTATACTGAGAATCGTGGATTGCCATTGACTCGATAGTCGCACTAACTATCTCTACATCGATTTGATCGAAACGACCATTGTTAGCGGAGTCGAGGATACGACGCGATTCGCCACAACAACCGTTGTAGAATGTGATAGCCAGGAACCATGAATCAAGGCCATGATGAGGACATTCTCTTTGTAATTCTTTATATCTTTCCCATGCCTCATAAAGGCTTTCGTCGCCTCTCTGACGGAATCAAGAGCGCGGTTCGTTCCGGTGGGAAGTACTTTTGATAGAAAGCAAGAGCTAGACCATCCCAATCAACTATTCCTAGGGCAACTCGGTCAAGACTATTGATCCAGAGTTTTGCTTTTCCTCTTAATGAAAAGGGAAAGAGCATTTCCCTAATCTGTTCTTGGGACACTCCAGTTTGTCTAATCGTGGAGCAATAGTCACAGAAGTTTTGGATATGAAGGTTGGGATCTTCTGTGGCATTGCCACCAAATTGATTTCTTTCTATTAAATTGATGAAGGCAGGTTTGATTTCGAAGTTTTGAGCTGTAATTTGAGGTGTAGCGATACCCTTTGGAAGTGTATCTGCAGTGGGTTTAGAATGGTCGGAAAGTCGAACCATTTTTGGTTGCGAAGATGAAGATGGAATGTTGGTTGAAAGTTGATTGAATTTTTGAAATGGAGAGGAAAATGGATCTTCTTCTCCTTAAAGATTAGGTAAGATATCCGAGTATTTCTCACGAATACGATCTAAACTTGAAATGTCAGAAGCTTTTGAAATTTCGTTAAATAGCTTTAATCTCCTATGCAGAGTTCTTTCTAGTTTGGGGTCTAAAGGTGCAATGTAAATACTCAGAAAAGTATAGATTTCAGTAGGTTTTAATGCTTGTAAGACACACACACAAATGAAGACACAAAGGACTTGAATTGGACTTCTTGTTGTGTTGAAAGTTTCTGAATTTTATAAGAAAATGAAGTAAGAACAAGATAGTACTCTTCCAAAGCACAAAGCCAATGGATAGAGGTTGTGATGAATGACTCCAGCAACGCAGCAAAGACTCAAACAACACTCTTCTAGCACTAAGCAAAGAAGGGACTCAAGCACACAGCCATGAGTTTAGAAATTGGAAACAAAGGTTTCAATTTTTCATTCATTCATCAAATCTGCTTTCATTAGGTTACAAAGCAAGGCTTATATAGGCCAAGAGAGACACATCTAAGGGTCTCAAATGCATCATCTAATGTACAATAATTCGTGGCCTTGGCCTTACACAAATCAGAATACTAACTAGGATACAAAATCATAAAGTAATAAAGCATAAAGCATAAGACAGAAAACAAGCTGCTCCTCTTTGTCTTGTTGTGCAAGGTCAATTAAGATGTGTAAGACCTTGGAGCTTGGGCTTGGCAGCTACCATCTTCAAGTACAAAGGGTTAGGAGGTCTTTCAAGTCGTGCCCTTGTCTTGCCTAGCCAAATATAGCACCCAAAACAGCCTTGGTACAAGACAATGCTGAAATGTCCCTATCTGGACCCATTTGTTTGTTCTTAGCTAAACCTGCTCTTTTATTGTGAATTAGCAAAAACTTTCCTGGACTTTTATCTTCCTAAGACCCTAAAACAATAGTATTAGGCCTTGGAACAACTTAATTCACAATAGGGGTTGCCTTGGACGAAGCTCTTTGATGTTGGACCTGAACCGGGTGAGATAGGACATGGACCCTTCTGATTGCATTTTGTAACACTCATAACTCTCTGCTCAGGATGAATTTGAAGCCCCATGATAGCTCATGTGAAAGCTATGGATGTTAGATTTCGCCTCCAAAAAGAATCACCCCTAAACATTCAGTAGATTTTGAGTTATGCAACTTTGAGTGCAGACTGGTCTTAATCACATACCCAGCAGACTTGCCACTAACTATACCCGTTTTGCTCAGGCCATAACTTTCTCTTTAGGATGATGTAGGAGTACCCTAAGTTGCCATTTGAAAGCTAAATAAGTTATCTTTCCCCTCCATTTGGAATCACACAAATAGCATGCTCCAATCTTCAGTTATGATCCATTTCGCAAGAGGGGGTCAGACTGATCTCTACATTGCACTCTTCTGTAGGGGATATCTTGTAGCAGCCGTAACTCAAACCACGTACCTTCTATTGGGCTGATTCCAAATTCATTGTATATCCAAGACCATAAGCTTTCCAATGACTCAAGAATCAAAGGATTTGCACGAGTAGAACTTGAAATATGAAGCTTGAAAGTCAGGCCCGTACAATTGAAAGCTCAAGATGCAAATGTTGATCCCCTAAATTGCATTCATTTGGGATGTCTACTTGGACATCCCCATGGACGGACATTCCCATGGACGGTTGTATTAGCACAAAAATGAGTGACAATGCAACAAGTTTTGTTGCAAACTCCCCTTCTTCAAAAGAATTTGTCCTCAAATTCTGTTGGATCAAAATCAAAAGACTTGTTCCCAAGGGTTGTGTTCTCCTACTCTTCAAAAGATCAAGTACAACTTCAAAGATGGACTATCATGGCCTCCTCCTGGAACATAGACTAGAATGGTGAATGGCATGCGATATGTGGTACCATTCCCAAGTTTAGATTGCATACCCATCCAAGTATTGCTTGTTCCTCCGGGATCAAATGTGAGGTGTATGACATCCTCCCTAGACTTCACATCTACCCTCATTCTTCTTGTAGTATCATGAGCTTGTCTATCATTTGAGGATGGTGTTCCACCAGGATGAAATGTACTCATGACAAGCTTTGGACTCAACTTCGCATCAAGTATCCCAATACTTGTAGCAACGAAATCAGAATGTTCATATTTGCACCCCAAGCTTGGTTTGTTCTCATTGACTACTCTCCTAACATCCTTAGGTGACCAACACTCCTTAAGTGAAGCATAAGCAAGAAGCAAATCAGCCCCTAGGATACCTCCTCTCACATTCAGCTCCTCTTGAGTAGATATCAAGTTATACAAAGGGTTACTCACATCAAAACAAGCATCATTCACATAGCACGCATCCAAAGAAGTGCTTATACAACAAGTAGAACACGAGAAAACTTCAAGTGGGCAGCTATTGTTTTTGTGCATTGGACTCATCATACATAACACCAAATGAACTAAAACTTGAGCAACATCAAGTAGTGAACCTCCCCTTGGTGTTCCACATAATCCCAACAAGTTCTCCCAACCAATCTGAACATTACTCATCTTAAACACAAGAAGATCGTAGCTGGACAGTAGGGTTTAGATTGATCAATTTCACTCCTTAACATGTATGAGGTAGCACCCAAATGAGCAAGAATAACTTGCAACCTCATCAACAGGTAAGAATGAAAGTGTGGAGATGCAAGAGCACAAGATATACCTCTCAAGATGAAAGTTAAGAAGAAAGAATCATGGCTTGTGTAGAAGATCAATTTTGGCACACTTGAGAATGGAACAACCCAAGACACTCTTTTTGCTTCACCCTTGATCGACTCCCAACAACTACCACCATTGAACATGACCATGGACTGTCCAAACTTCATGGTTTGATGCTCAAGTAGTCCTTGGTCGACAATCACCTCTATAGGACCCAAATCAGTAGCTTGCTCATTGATGGCTCCACAAGAAAGGACAAGGCTATTCTTTTCTTCATTAGTAGGCTCATAGGTTGAGTTCAAGGAGGTTTTATTTTCAAAACATGGGTTCTCAATGATAGCACTACATGACCGTTTCACTTCAGCACATGTACTCATGACCTTTGGTTAAGCTTAGACTTAGGACAAGCAACATCCAAGCATGACACAACAACCATTTGGCCTAAACTCTTATCTTTCCCAACTGTTTTGATGGCTTCTAAACTATCCCCTTTAGTTAAGACCTCATGATTTGTAGGCCTTACTAAGATCTTCTCAACATATAAGGCTAACTCAAGCAAATCATCATATGGATACAACACTTCTAAATAAATTCTCTTTGCAATTTCAGATTTCAAGCCATGGTAAAATCTAATTCCCTTTTGCACAACCTCAACATTCATATCACAAACAAAGTGTAGTTCCTCAAACAACTTAGCATATTCAAGGACACACAATGAACTTTGTTTAAGGGCTTTTAGTTCAGTCCACAAATCCTCCATGGTAGAACAAGGTAGATACTCTTGTTTCATGTTCCTTTTAAGTTTAAACCAAGAACTAATGTAACAACCCGAAAAGTACCCAATTTTTCTAGTAAAATATCTTACGAATACTTTTCAGCAAAACTTGAGTTTTAAAATAGAATTTATTGTTACGAGTCGTATTTTGAAATTCCGAGTTCGTATTTGGAATTTCTGAGAGATTTCATGAAAATCCCGTTTTTAGTCATCTTTGACTTTTCTTGACTTTTAAGTCGTCTTTGACTTTTCTTGCCTTTTTAAAGTCGTCATTGACTTTTCTTGACTTTTAAGTCGTCATAAACTTTTCTTGACTTTTAAGTCATCTTTGACTTTTCTTGACTTTTAAGTCGACTTTGACTTTCGTTGACTTTTCCCGACTCGCCTTGTAAGTTTGAAGACCGAAATTTTATTAAAAAAAATAATATTTTTAATTTATTTTTATTAAGATTTATTTAGATTTATCATAATTTAATAAAATTATTTTGAATTTATTCGGAATTTATAATAAGGTTTTACGGTTTAAACCCGAGCATCATTTAACTATTCCCGAGTCATCGTAAATCCCGAAACAAAACCCGAAACTCGAATTTGGCATGAGTCACACGCCCATGTCATCTTTTTCCACTCACAATTAGATCTGTTAATTGTTTCGATTAAACTAATACAAATATCTTAGATATTTGTTACTTTATCGATCCGTCAACTGAAATTACGCAAATCGCTCGAAAAACAGATCTGATTCCTCTCCTTCCACACGGCTCCTCTTCCTCTAATAGGGCTAGATATTTTCATTTCTTTTCATTAATATAACATAATATCTAGATATTTAATTTAATTAACTTAATATTTAATTAATTATCTTATTATAATAATAAAACCCGAGTCAATTCCGTAACAACAATTTCAAAACCCGACTAATTATTTCCTCTATATTACACGGCACTCCCACCCAACATTACTCACCAACAACTTTTCATTTTACAATAAATCAAATTAAGATCTAAATAACACTTTCTTTAATCGTTCTTGAGCGTTCTTCGTCGTTCTTCATTTGTTCTTCGTCGTTCTTGAGCAAAATCATCATAAAACCTTCATTTCTTAATTAAATCCGTCCTAACTTATATTTCTAGAATCTCCTCCTCGCTCTCCATCTTCTAGTACGGTTTATTTTCAATTCCGTCAAAACCGTTTTCAACATTTAATTATGGAAAATCAAGTTTAAGTTCTAATAATGTTTTTCTTGTCATTTCTTATAGGGGAAGATTTTGAAGACGAGTTTGGAGACTCGTATATTTTGGGTGAAGATTAGTAGGAGGGTTTCTTGGTTTATACTTCTTATTTTGTGCTAATTGACTTGTCTAGCTAAGGTAACGATTCCGAGTTACTCGACGGATATATGTTACATAGCTTTTGTTTTCTTTAGTTTTTGGTTCATCTTTCGTTTTTGTTCATGTTATTATGATTTATGGATTTTTACTAGTAACATGATAAGTGGTTATGATTTTCATGTTGTATGGTATTTTTAATATGTTAGTGTTCTTGATGAATTTGGATGATTTATTTATAACCATGATTTTTGTATGATTGATGGTTAAATTGGTTGTTAAAAATGGATGTTGTTAATTAAAAATATGTTAGAAATAATTTGGAATGGGGGTGGTTTAGGCCGTGAGATTTGGCCGTGTAGGGTGGCTGGAAACCAGCCCAAACCAGGCCGGTTCAGGCCGGTTCAGGTCCGGTCTGGGTGGGTCCATGGTTGGTCCGGGAGTTGGCTTGGGAGTTGTGTCGATACTTGTTTGTTTTGTTGTTGTTTTGACGGGTTTTAAATATGTTAAGCATGCGGGAAAATATTAAGAAACGGTGTTAGTATTTTAATCAAAACAGCCCAAACCAGGCCCGTGGGCCCAGTCCAGGTCCGGTTTGATCTCGGCCCAAATCAGCCCGTGGGTCCCACTTTGGACTTGTGACGGTTTTTGAGTTTAATGTTAATTTATCGTGTTTTGTAATATTTAGCAAGTGGGAAATGTTAATAAGTAAAATATTTAATTAAAAGGTTTTTCATAAAAATTATTATTTCTCACATGTTAGACATTATAATACGAGATCATAGTTTAAATGGATATCCTTTAAGTCAAGCGGGTTTTTAGTAAAATTTAATAATTCACATGTTAGAAGTGTTAATAAAATAACATGTAATGAATATGTTGATTTTATGTCTATGTGATAAAGACTCTGTTTCTAGCCGGTTTGACCAAACGGGTTTGGTCAAACTAAGATCTAGTCAGCCCCGTTTTGACTGATGACCCGTCGCGGGACTCGGGTCGGGTATTTGTCTTCAAGTAAGGTTGTATTTAATTAATGAATTAGCCTTAGTAGATATGAGGC
Source organism: Heliosperma pusillum (assembly GCA_022085475.1). Taxonomy (NCBI): domain Eukaryota; kingdom Viridiplantae; phylum Streptophyta; class Magnoliopsida; order Caryophyllales; family Caryophyllaceae; genus Heliosperma; species Heliosperma pusillum. The sequence goes on along the minus strand of JAIUZE010003022.1, from coordinate 491 downwards.
GATATGATATTTGATTATGATTTATATGCAATTAGTCACATGTTAGGAAGTTCTTTCCGTGACTGTTTGAATGTATGATATATGTCGTGTTGACTAAGTACCCATAGAGAATTATGAGTATATGGCGTCTTGACCGTTCTAAATTCTAAATGAGTATCTTGGACCATGACATAGATAGGCCGTACTATCTTTAACGAGCATATGGAGTTCACAGCTTGATAGCTTTTGTGTCACGGCCTGGGGGGCTTATCTCCAAGTCGGGGCATGGCTGCCTATTTCACTTTGGGGATGGAGCCAGCTTAAGTACTAGCCATCTCTGCTTAGGGGGTCGCCTAGTAGAGTTTCTCATGTACTGTTTTGTCATGGGACGGGGAATGGAATAGCTGTTGTCGCTAGGTCTGATCAGTCTAGGACTAGGATGTTTTCCTACCTTGTGGTATAGCCTCGAGTTACAGAAGTAGACTATCGGCTGTGCTAAGAACTTATGCATG
>JAIUZE010003017.1:0-10447 GCA_022085475.1 Heliosperma pusillum | reverse complement strand
ACAATCTCCCACTTGTCCGATACAAGTTGTGCATATAGCCCCACTATTGCGGAGGACTCCTACTCCCACAATATCTCCCACTTGTCTCGACAAGTTGTGTGCTACCAATTCTCTTGTCACTTTTGCGTCACATCCTCCCACTCATCGCAAGGGGTCTTTCAGGTCGCACTTGCGATTGGAAAAATAAATTGAGTGGTTTTCTCGATCTGGAGAGTAACTGTCTGACCGGAAAATATACCATAGATCTCTTCCGAGCGTGGCCACGCATTTCCAGTCACTACTCCTCGAGTGGCCCGAAGATGTTAATACCCAACGTGGGTGGACAATTCCTGTTGACCCAACTTACACTGTATAATGCAAATCACCATGACCCAGTAGATGCCCATCGGCCTCCTTTCACGGCACGACCTAGAACAAAAACCAAAGTCAATCGGAAAATACACCGACTCAGGTAAATGGTCGCCAGTCTAAAGAATCGACTCATAGGAATATAATAGAAATCCCCGCCACGACCAGGCTTCAACAATTTTGATAAGGGACTCTATCATGGTCACTGTCCGACAGAGTGTCTCTACAGTCTGTCTATGTAAACGATCAGTCATCTCCATGACTCCATGGGGCTGAACCAACCATCGATCGACTTACAATCTAGTCATTGCGAGACGTCACCTTATGCAAATGACTAGGGACAATTACTAAGTTCATCATGTTCACTTGAATTGGGTTCAACCTTTCTTATAACCAATTCAGATAAAACAAAGTAATAAAATTTAGTCAATACTAAATAAAAGAGCTCATATAAAACTCGAACAATGAATGCAATTATCATATATGTAAACCTTGATACAACATTCAATTATTACATATCACATAATCTAGAGGAATTCAGGAACTCGTCTTAATCCCATCGAGACGACATGACTGTCATGTTTAGCCTTTGTAAGAGGCTTGGTTAGAGGATCAGCGATGTGATCGTCTGTCCCAACCTTACATACATCTATTTCCTTCCTCTCCACGTAATCTCTAATTACATGGTATTTCCTAAGTACATGTCTAGACTTGTTACTAGACTTGGGCTCCTTTGCTTGAAAGATAGCCCCACTGTTATCACAATACATCGTGATGGGATCTGTGGCAGGAGGGACTACTCCTAGTCCTTCCAAGAACTGCCGAATCCACACAGCTTCCTTTGCAGCCTCTGATGCCGCGAGGTACTCAGCTTCTGTTGTAGAATCCGCAGTCACGCTTTGCTTGAAGCTCTTCCAGCAAACGGCTCCTCCATTCAACATAAAGACATAGCCGGATTGGGATTTTAAAGCATCCCTATCAGTTTGGAAACTAGCGTCCGTGTAACCCTTTACACGTAACTCAGTCTCTCCTCCAAACACCAAGAACGAATCTTTAGTCCTTCGTAAGTACTTAAGGATGTTCTTTACGGCTATCCAGTGACTCTCACCTGGATTGGCTTGACAACGACTCGTCATGCTCAAAGCATAGGCGACGTCGGGGCGAGTGCACATCATAGCATACATGATCGACCCAACTGCTGAAGCATAAGGGATCAAATTCATGCGTTCAATCTCCTCGGTGACGGTAGGACTCTGGGATTTACTCAGAGTGATACCATGACCTATTGGAAGAAAGCCTCTCTTAGAGTCTTTCATTTTGAACCGATCAAGAATCTTATCTATATAAGCTTCTTGACTTAATGCTAGTATCCTCTTGGATCTATCTCTATAGATCCGGATACCCAAAATGAGTTGTGCCTCTCCCAAATCCTTCATCTGGAAATGTTTCCCAAGCCACTCTTTGGTAGAAGTAAGCATTGGTATATCATTCCCAATGAGAAGTATGTCATCCACATACAAGATAAGGAAAGTAACTTTGCTCCCACTAAACTTCATGTATAAACATGGTTCCTCGCCACTTCGAGTGAATCCATTTTGTTTAATTACATGATCGAAGCGATGATTCCAACTCCTTGATGCTTGCTTAAGACCATAAATGGATCTCTTAAGTTTGCATACCTTCTTAGGGTTGGATTTATCCTCAAAACCTTCAGGTTGTGTCATGTACACTTCCTCTTCTAGCATCCCATTCAAGAAGGCGGTTTTGACATCCATTTGCCAAATTTCATAGTTATAAAATGCGGCAACCGCTAAGAGAATCCTAATGGATCGAAGCATAGCGACTGGGGCAAAAGTTTCGTCATAGTGTAAACCATGAACTTGAGTGAAGCCTTTTGCCACCAATCTAGCTTTGTAGACATCAATATGTCAATCTATGCCATTCTTGATCTTGTAGATCCACTTGCACTGAAGAGGTCGTACCTTCTCAGGTAAGTCTACCAAGTCCCATACTTGATTTTCGTACATAGAATCCATTTCGGATTGCATGGCCTCAAGCCAATGCGTGGAGTTGGGACTAGAAACATCCGACTTGTAGGTTGTGGGTTCATCACTTTCAAAAAGTAATAAATCACCATCTCCCTCGATACATCCAAGGTAACGATCAGGTTGAAAACTAATTCTACCTGACCTTCTAGGGACAATAACCGTTTCAGACGAGGAGGGAACGTTTTCCTCTACTTCATTTTCGGTTTGTGGCTCTCGAACTTCGTCAAGTTCGAATTTTCTCCCACTCTGCCTTTTAGAAACGAAATCGCTTTCTAGAAAGACAGCATCACGAGACAAAAACACTTTGTCCTCATGACGGTTGTAGAAGTAATATCCACGAGTCTCCTTAGGATATCCTACGAAATAACATTTGTCGGACCTGGGTGCGAGCTTGTCATTAGACTTCTCATGAACAAATGCCTCGAAACCCCAAATTTTCATAAACGACAAATAAGGAACCTTTCCTTTCCATATCTCATATGGAGTTTTATTGGCTGCTTTAGTCGGGCTACGATTTAGTGAAAATATTGCGGTTAAGATGGCAAATCCCCAAAACGAGTCAGGAAGCTCTGTAAGACTCATCATCGACCGAACCATATCTAATAAAGTTCGGTTTCTCCTTTCAGACACACCATTTAATTGTGGTGTTCCAGGAGGAGGCCATTGTGATACTATACCGCAATCTTTTAGGTGTGAATCAAATTCATAATTTAGATATTCACCACCACGATCGGATCGTAAGGTTTTTATCTTCTTATTCAATTGGTTTTCCACTTCATGTTGAAACTCTTTGAACTTTTCAAAGGCTTCACTCTTATGCCTCATTAAGTAGACGTATCCATATCTACTCAAATCGTCGGTAAAAGTAATGAAGTACTTGTAACCACCTCGAGCTTGGAGAGTCATTGGGCCACATACATCGGTATGTATAAGGCCTAATACTTCACTTGCTCGTGTCCCTTTTCCTGTAAAAGGAGCACGAGTCATCTTGCCCAAAAGACAAGATTCGCAGTCACCATAAGATTCGTAATCAAATGGTTTGAGAAGTTTCGTTGAAACAAGTCTCTTTATGCGTCGTTCGTTTATATGACCTAAACGACAATGCCAAAGGTATGATTGATTAGGTTCACCTAATTTGAGCTTTTTGCTTTCTACATGATATACTTCATTAACATTATCAAGAACATAAATGCCTCCAACAGAGATGGCTTTACCATAAAACACATCATTAAAAGAAAACGAACAACTATTGTTCTTGATTACAAAAGAGAAACCCTCCGCATCAAGTACGGAAATGGAGATAATGTTCTTAGTCAAGGAGGGTACAAAATAACAATTATTTAAATACAACTCAAGACCACTAGCTAAGGTTAATACATAAGTTCTTACAGAGACGGCGGCAACTCTTGCTCCATTCCCCATTCGTAGGTCCACATCACCCTTGGCTAGTGCTCGCACGTCCTTCAGCCCCTGCAAGTGATTACAAAGGTGAGAACCACATCCAGTATCAAATACCCAAGTGGAAGTGCAAGCATAGTTAATATCTATCATATAGAGAGAAGAGAGGATTATACCTGACGGTGTCACACATCCGTCCTTCTTATCCTGCAAATACTGGGGACAATTGCGTTTCCAATGTCCCTTGCCTTTACAATAAAAGCATTCGGCTTCGGCGTGCTTCTTACCCTTAGCCTTGGCATTGCTATTCATAATAGCTTTGCCCTTTCCCTTTCCTTGCTTCTTAAATTGGGCCTTGGCTTTTCCCTTCCCCTTTTGAACCCCTAGCTTTCAGTTCTTCAATCTCATTGAAAGAACATCCCTTTGCTCACTCCCACTTGCTTCCATATCCCGTTCGACTTGGGTAAGGAGAGCATGGAGCTCGTGAAAGCTCTTATCCATGCCATGCATGTTATAGTTTGCCCTAGCTTGGGCAAACTTGGGAGGAAGTGAGTGAAGTATGCGGCCAACCGCTAGCTTCTTAGGAATTTTGACCCCTAGACGATCTAGAGTGTCAACATGTTCCACCATCTTAAGCACATGTGGGCCAACCTTTTGGCCCCTCTCTAACTTGGCTTCAAAAAGCCTAGTCATAGCATTGTATTGGCAAATCTCGGGTGATTGAGAAAAAGCCAATGTCACCCTAGAGAATATCTCATATGCTCCAAGGGTGATGTATTGTTGCTTAAGGGTTGAGGACATCGACCAAATCAAGACCATCTTGACGTCGTTTGCTACCTTAAGGTATTCCTCATAGGCGGCTTTGGCCGCATTAGTGGCTCTTGGGCCGGGTTCATTGGGAGGTGCCTCGGTCAAGTAGCGCAAAACGTTATCCGATAACGCCGCACCCTTGATCGTTTGTTCCCACTCGACGAAATTAGTTCCATCGTCTTGTAAGATGCATTTGTCCATAACGGACCTTAGCCATGAGTCTTTTCCTAGTTGAACGGTGTTGTTATTGTTTGCCATTGCGAATTATGAATAACTACAACAAAATTAGGAAATATTAACATTCATTGTTTTAATCAATTTTACTTGTATAAACAATTTAAACAAGTCACTCATATAATGACCCCTCACGAATTTATATAAGCGATTCCGAGACCCGCATTTTAGACAAAAGAACATGTTATGCAACTTTTATGTAAAAGACGGTAAGTCAACTTTTGACTAATTCTACTCCTAGAACTCTCGGTTGACGGATTTCAACTAAACCCATCTCCTAGTCCCAAGATAACGCTTATCTTGTTGAGTCCAACCCAATTTAGGCGTGTGATCGTATCACCCTACCTACCCGAGGTAAAAAGGTCCACGTTGTGGTTGTCCTAATGAACACGGGGTTCATAGGTGCTTCAATTGGTAAGGCTAAATATCAATTCCTTTTTTAAGTTATGTGAGAGGTCTTGCCAATTTTAGTTATTAATTCCCTATAAGTGAACTAAGTCGGTGAATTTTGAATAACGTTGAATTGACAATCTATAAATAAAATGCATGTTGGTGATTTTGGCATGTGCGGAAAAATAAAGCAAGCAATCAAATTAAATCCTAGTATGGCCACCTAGCTAATATAATTAACTAGATGATTACAAATCGGAAACCAACTCCTTGGTCCCTTGCCTCTTCTTGGAACGCCTTCCAATATGGCACCGTCTTTTGGAACACCGACTTTGGGAATCACCGTCTTCACAATAAATAATTACAAAAATACAAATGAATACATAGAAAATTCCTATTATACATTTGATCTATAAAATGAAATTATTAATTATTACAAAACGGCGATACGAAATCGCAATAAATTACAACCAAATCGGTATTCCCTTACATTACGGGTAATACCGATTAAAAATAATCTAGGCCATACTAGGTACAACTTGCAATAAAATAAATAAATGACATTCATTCATTCAACAACATAAATAAAAATGCTGTAAAAATCATGCCAAAATCACCCTCAACACTTGTCATGTTCATTCTAGCTCGGTTTTTACGAATTTTATTGATTTTATCTACTAAAAATCAATAATCAACACTTAAATCGTATTTAAGCTCAAACTAATTATCTAAACTGATTTAGAACTTAAAATTAGTCCCCACTAATTTCATTTGTATTTAATTAGTTTGAATTGATCGCATTTGCTATTTAAAGAGGTTTATTCATAACTTTTATGAATTAAACCCAAAATAAAATTAAAAAAATCATTAAAATTGAAACAAAAATATTTGTACATACTGGAACACTTCCAGAATCCTCAAGAACAAAAAACATTTGCCCAAAAAATTTGAAATGATTTTATGAACAAATAGCTTTATAATAATCGGTTTTTATCAAATAAAAACCAACTAAAATAGTAAAATGATGAAACAAATTTTCAAATTTTACCAGGATGATATAAATAATATTTTAAAATGTACAAAAAAAATTTTAACTCCAGAAAGTCTCGTTTCAATTTTAAGAACAAAATAACTCCTTTAAATCGATCTTTATCCAATAAAAATCAATAACCATGCAATACATGACTAAATGTCACGAAACAAATTACATACAATATGTACACCATGCATGTGACAACATATTAAAAATTTGAGGCCAGATTCAACATGCAACTATTTTTAGTTAACTTTTAACATAAAACCGCATGCTAACTCGATTATAAAGGCCATAAATCATAATAAATAGCAAATTAATTCGTAAATTCACCAAATTTGACCACAAACATTTTGAGATCAGTAGGTATGCATGCAAATCAGAAAATTTCGTGAAAACCATTTTTAACATAAATTTTCGATTTTACTCAAGTTATCGTATAACCCGATTTTAATGCTCAAAATCAACATGCATGCTACAAGCTAGCTCTGATACCACATGAAAGTTCATAGACCCTAATTAGACTCCTCTAATTAGTTACTAAATTACTTATTAATTTAGTGTTTAATAATGATCTATGTAACATGCATGCAAATTAAAATGCATAATAAAAAGTAAGAAGAAATTTCCTTACATTGGGAAAATTTCGGTTTTATGGGCACAACAAGAAACACCTTTCTTGTTGTTCTTGTGCTAGAATGAAAATGATGATCCTCCTTGTAATCTTCAAATTAGAAGACCTCCTTTGAGATGCACCCAAGAGAGAACCCAAACTAATCACTTAGTTTTTGACTAGAAAACACAAGTGAAAAGATGAACTAATATTGGATATTATTACTACTCTAGTAATAGGAAATATTAGTATTAGAGAGGTTTTAGAGAGATGAGGATTTTAGTGAGATAAGCAACAAAATAAGAATGAACAAGTAAGCAAAATGAACAACAAAGTTGTCCTTATAAGGACACTATGGTCCGGCCAAGAGAGCCCTATGTGGCCTCTTATTTTGCTTAAAATAATCCCATGCAATTACTTTGAGTGTAGTGGTGAATAAGACTAAGATCATGTGTCATAAACATGACATGATCACATGTTGTAGTGTAAAACAAGCAACAACAACCATCATGTTATACACTACATGATTTCGGCTCTTACTAGTGTCATGTGGTCCATTTTGATTTTTGATATTTGTCCCACAAATACTTATAATCACATGATTAATTATCTTGTATAATTAAGGATTAATTTGATCATATAACAATTTTATGACTCAAATTAATAAATAATATACACTTAACTTTTAAGTGATATTTTATCATTATATCAATATATAATGGGTCCCACAATGCCTAGTTAGTTTATTTTACAACTCCTTGTAAATATAATTAACTAATCACCTCTACCTCAAAGTATATGCATAACCTCAACTAATTTAATGAATTAACTATTAATCATTAAATTAAATCTTATTTAATCGTATTAAAATAAGACGTAAAATTTATTCAGTCAATTATCGTATAATTGACTAATAAACTTATCCGGAATGAGTTCGTAACTCAATTTCCAATAATTAACTCTCGTAACTAAACATATATCAAATATATATATAAAGTACTAATTAATATGTATCGTATACAAATAATTAGATTTCTGTTTGGGTCTCATCCTATAGGTGTGACCGAAAGGGGTCAGTTGATTACCGGTCATACGACAATAACGTCTAACTCTAGTCAGCTGACCGTTATCGATTTACGTTAATCAACTGACGTGGAGTATCAAAATACTAGTCATCCCACTAATATTCCAAAATGAGATTTATAATATAAATGCACTATTGTGGAGGACACTTGCTCCAACAGATGTGAGCATCGATTTTATAGTAGCATTGCCTAGGACAGCAAGAGGGAAAGATTCTATCATGGTGGTTGTGGATAGGTTCAGTAAGATGGCACATTTCATTGCTTGTAAGAAGACTGAGGATGTTGTGAGTGTAGCAGAGCTATACCTTGATGAGGTGGTGAGGCTACATGGAGTCCCAAGGACTATTGTATCTGACAGAGACACAAAGTTTATGAGCCATTTCTGGAGAACATTGTGGAAGTTGCTTAACACTAGGTTGTTGTTTAGTACCTCCCATCATCCTCAAACAGATGGCCAAACTGAGGTGACCAACAAGACCTTGGGAAGGATCTTGAGGTGTATAGTCAGCAAATCTCTCAAGGATTGGGACTTGAAGTTGGCTCAAGCAGAGTTCTCTTTCAATAGAGCTCCATCAGCAGCCACAGGCCACTCCCCCTTTGAAGTGGTCTATGGTACTAACCCCTTAATGCCTTTGAGTTTGTCTAATGTGTGCAGGTCAGAGATCCACTATGATGCCACGAAGAGGGTAGAACAAATGCTAAAACTCCATGAGTCAGTCAGAAAACAAATTGAGAAAACTAATGATCTATACAAGAAAAATGCCAAGGTTCCTAAGGCCAAGAAAGACTTTGCACCAGGAGATTTAGTATGGATCAACCTGAGGAAAGAAAGGTTCCCTTCCAAAAGAAAGAATAAGCTAGAGCCAAGAGCAGATGGTCCTTTTCAAGTCAGAGAAAAGATAGGTCCTAATGCCTACAGAATTGATCTACCAGGAGAGTATGCAGTCCATGGAACATTCAATGTGGGAGATCTTAGTCCCTTCTATGAAGACTCTGAGGGAGAGGAAGACACAGGCTTGAGGTCAAGCCCTTTTAACCTAGGGAGGCTGCAGTAGGAGCTCACCCAAGGGGTCTTGATGATCAAACCACAAACAAGAGAAGCCTGACCCCAAGGACCCCTCAGATGGAAGCTCGAAATACAAGGTCCAAACAACAAGCTAGGATAAGCCAAGATCAAGCCAGGCCAAGCCACACCAGTGAGGAAGACAGTCCAGGGCTCAACAACCCATGCCAAGCCCCAACACAACCCACATTACCCACAGAAGACAGAAACAAAGCCATTCAGGCCCAGGCAGACCAATTAACAAACCCTGCATCTAGGAGGTACACCAGGGCATCCCAACCACCCCCACCATGGCCTACCATCAAGCCAACCCACTAAGCTACAAGTTTGTCCAGACAAACCCTTTTGAAGTCTAGTAAAAACTCATGAAATAGACACCCCAAGTTAGAGTCCAGCAAACAATTAAAACAGAGAAGGTACAAGTCAGATTGTGGCTTCCTTTTGCTTAAGCCAACTTGACCTCGTCCAAGGCAGGTCTTATCTAAGTTCTAATAAGAGTAGAGTGTCCCAAGGAGCAGCAACACATCAAGGCAAAGCAGCAAGGAAACAAGAACAACAGATTTCCATTTCAGGAAAACTCCAAAACTGCTTTATTTTGCTTTTTTGTTCAGTCTGTTTTTGTGTCTTGTGTCTGTTCTTTATAGTTGTTGAGCTCGTCCTATTATGAGGCTCTTAATTAGTGTTAGTAGTAGTTGTTTGAATCCTAAGTTGGCCCTTGGATGATCTGTACATCCAATGGCTCACAAGATATCAGCCTCCCTATATAAGGAGGTCTTGTATGTTTGTTTCAGTTAGACTTTTATGAATGAATTAACTTTGAGAAATCCCTCAAATCTATCAAACTTGTGCTAAGAGCTGTAGTTTGAAACAAGCCTGATACATCTTCAAGGTGTTTGATCAGTGCCTTGTCTTGTGAGTCAAGTTATATCTGCGCTTTGTTGTGGTTAACTTGCTTGCTGTTGAGTCTAGTCTAGGGTGTTTGTGCTTTACTGTAACACTTGAAAACTGTCTCTAAACTAGTCTTTGAGTCCCTTCTCTTGTGCTATGCTGTAGGGGAGCTTCTCTAAGTCATATCCTTTGAATTTCAGTTGATATAAGTCACTCTCTCTAAAACAGCCTCCATTTCTATTTGAGTTGTTGTCAGTTTAAGTGAACCTAGTCTAGCATCCATCAAAACTTGTAAACCTTAGTAGTTTACACTCCACCAACTGTTATCGATAAGCGTTAATCAACTGATTACAATACAAAGTATACCCTGTGAACCTACAGAGATTTATTTATGTTATTGCACTAACTGTGGAGGACACTGGCTCCAACAATCTCCCACTTGTCAGTACAAGTGTATGTGCGATAACCGATTCTCATATCCATAATAAATTTCTCCCACTCAATGTAAACCAATTTGCAAAGTCCGTGTTCACAAAG